>JARBWK010000005.1:13480814-13629693 GCA_030556195.1 Anolis apletophallus | reverse complement strand
CCGCATTCAGCAAGGTAGAAGGCTGCTACCTGCGGGACAGAGATGTCTACCCACGTCCAGGCATAGACATTTCCAGAGTTTTTAAGCAGTTCAAGTGCTTAAGTGTTCAACTGAACACCAAAACAATGATGAAAATTCAGTGCATTACTTGGGCCTGGTAACCGGCATGAGAGGTGGTCGTATTGCAGACAACATTTCATATTAGCAGTCCATCTGCGGGAGCATGGGCAGGAGCACATTGGACCTAAGCCTCACATGCGTGCATCTGTGGGTTGCTATGCTAGGTTTAGCTCTGCCAAAAGCAAAGCAGCAGTGAAGATCTGCATTATAGATGTGTGCTTAATGACCATAGTAGTGCTTTTAGTGACTTAGGTCAGCCTTACCACCATGTAGCACAGGTTTTAGAGATGCATTACACACTTGTAATCTCCATAGCTGAAAGGGGTCCTACTATCCCAAAAGTGAGTTTAGAGAGTGTCTAACACTATGTCACCCTATTGATTATGTCTGTTTTCATGCATTGTGATTACTACTATTGCAATATTTGTTTATGTGTGATAGTTTGAAATTCTCAGATCGAGAATTTGGCCGGGAGTATTGCGGCCTGCGCAAAGCTTGGCCTGTTTATATTGAATTTGTATGTTTAATTTATGTGCTCGTGTTTAATTACAGGCCTCATGTTTGTTATAAAGGTCTATTCACTGTTTGAGGGCTGGGGTTAGTGTTTTTATTATGGGTGGGAGGGATTCCTCTCTTTAGACTTTCCGCCTAAATTTACCTCAGACCTTTCCCATTTAATTAGCACTTAGTTTTTTCCTCCAAAAGTCACCTCAGAGTCCCAGCCAATCAGGGTCTCAGGTTTTCCCGCCCATTCTGAAGTCTATAAAAGGGGGGAAACCTTTCTGAGTTTACCTCAGTGGCTACTAGGGACGTGTGACTGAGCCACGGAGTTGCTAGCTCCGGCCTGTCACCTCCTTTTAGTGAAAAATACCGCCTTCAACCAGCCCTGGACTTAACAGAGGAAGGACGTTCGACCTTCGATTTAAAGAAGTTCAGCGGCTGGGGTCTGTCCACCACCCGTGGCGGCGGACCAGAGAGAGGAAGGAGAGGTGTTGATCATTTACCCCATACAGACCAAGAAGAAAGAACCAAAGTAAGAAGCTCAAGATTCTACGAGCCTGTCATCAGTTGTAAAAGTTTTGGAGCCAGACACTTCCATCTTTGTGTCTCGTGTTAATAAACTTTGTTACTTTGTACCAGAAGCTTGGTTCTGTCAAGTCTTTGGGGCCCTCTCCCTCACAGGAAGGCAAGCCGCATCCCCTGGGCATAGGGTGCTTAGAGCTGTTAACGTAGTCACTCCTTGCCAAGCCCAGGCGGACCGCCATACCCTCCTCCATTGGATTTTGTGGAATAAAATTGCCTGAATGTCCTCACTCAAAGTTGGTGGGTTCCAGATGAGTGGAATGGGGAATCTATATTGGTTTTTGGTTTTTTTGTTAAATGGCTTGGCTGACTCACCGGCCAAGCGGGATGCGGTGCAGGATGTCCTCGCCCACATCTTGGTCTGGGGGGCTTCTTCTTCCCATGAGCTCCCTAGGTGGCGGGAGAGTTTCCTGCCACCAGCGCCAGCCAGCCAATGACAGGGCTGGCTCTGCCCTGCCCTGCCCCGTCATCTGGCGGCCCTCTCTTCTGCCCGGGCAGCCTACTTAAGGTGGCCCAAGGCACCCCAGAAGGCACTGGGCCTGTTCCTTAGCTCCAAGTATGCCTCCCTGGGCTTCCTCTTTGTGCACCGTGATGGGACCCCCCCTTACTAGGTACCAGTTTATGGCGGTCCTCCGCAAGTACCTCCAGGTTTTCGGCCTTTAGTTGAAAAATTGACTATGGAGTGCACTCCTTCAGGATTGGGGCAGCAACCACAGCGGCTGCTGGCGGCGTCCCCGTAGATGTTATCAAAGCCATGGGGTGGTGGAAATCATCAGCTTATACCTCTTATATCAGGCCGGGCCTCCTCCTTGAAGGTGCTCAGGCTGCTGGTTGTTCTTTTCCTTACCCCCACAGGGTGGCTTCTGGCAGGAGGAAACCTAGGTGCTCGGAGCGAGCATGGCACAGCTTCAGGGTGGAGTCATGTGGCTAGGACCTGAGCTGAAGGCACATCAATGCCAGCGGTGGTGATGGCCGGCACACATTGGGAGCCTCTTGGACTGAGATAGGCTTGGTCCATGGAGCAGTGGCTCAACTGTGGGTGCAACCTTAGACCGTTGCCTGTGGACTGGGAATAGTGGCTGTTTGTCACTAATGGAGGTTTATTGGGGGCAGGAAATGGGGGTTGGTGGAAAAGAGGGGTGAAGGGGGTCCCCTCCCCCCTTTGTGTGGCATGTGGCATGGGCCCTGGATCTGGCTGGCTTATCGCCCCTTGGTGGAAGGGGGGATAACGCCCTGGCCCCTGGAGTGCCGGATTTTCGTGGACCGGTATTGGGCCGGTGGCACCCAGGCAAACAAGCACCTTCGGACTGTTTGGGCTGTTTGACCCCTGATCCAGGACCCATGCATGGCTGCCAACCCTTGTTCCTGTTATCTATATATGATTTGTGGCCAAATTTTATTCCAACCACTTGTTTCTGTGTCTTATTGGTTACCAGGCGGGAGTGTATCACCCATGCGCACACAAAGAGTTTTAGAAGAGCTATCCAAAGTGCTGAGCCCAGTTTTGGAATTTGATTCCCAAGCCAGCACAACTGGTGCAGGGTAGCCTTTTGCTATCTTCACCACAGTGAGACCACCCCTGTTAGAAATAGTTCTAACAAAACTATTTCCAAGGGGGTAGGGCTGCCTTAGTGAGCAGCTCACCCTCCTAGCTTTTTAGTGTGTGTGTGTGTCAGGAGTGACTTGAGAAACTGCAAGTCGCTTCTGGTGTGAGAGAATTGGCCATCTGGAAGGAGGTTGCCCAGGGGATGCCCAGATATTTTGATGTTTTACCATCCTTATGGGAGGCTTCTCTCATGTCCCCACATGGGGAGCTGGAGCTGACAGAGGGAGCTCATCTGTGCTCTCCCTGGATTTGAACCTCCAACCTGTTGGTTTTCAGTCCTGCCGGCACAAGGGTTTAACCCATTGTGCCACTGGAGACTCCTGCCCCTCCTAGCTCACTTTGAGCTTTTCATTGACCCACCCTCCTGCCTATTAACAATATAATATATTAGTTGCCAACTGGGACTGAGTAGGAATTCTGTTTTGTTTTTTGGGGGTTGTTTTTGCCTTATCCTATACTGTTTGCAAGGGAAAATTGGGAGCTGTGGGCTATAAATAGGCCATCTCACAGAAAGCAGCCATAGGTTTACATTTGTTGAACACCTAAGGCACCCATTTGTGGTGTGGTCCAGGAATGGAGCCCTCACCTCTGTTTGTATAACCAGAGTGACGGCAAATGGAAATGGCATTGAAATAGGGAGAGTTTTAGTGCTGTAAAATCCAGAGTTGTTCTGATATTTAACTGATTTTTATCTGTTGTTGTATTTGATGTCTTGTAGTTTTGTACTTCTGTATACGGCATCGAATTGTTGCCTTTTGTCAGCCGCCCTGAGTAGAGAAGGGCGGCTTATAAGTGAAATAAATAAATAAATAAATAAATAAATAAATTTGGAGTTGGAGCAGAATTCTTTGTATGTTTTCCTGAACTCTGGAGATGTTAAAGTTGAGTATATCTGGGGACCCTGATGTTTCATGCAGCTTAGCTAAGGGTAGGTCAGCTAGGGCCACTGCCTCGGCTTAAATACACACCAGGTTCATGCCTGTTAGTTATATGTTGCAAGTCACCAAAAGTTATTTCAGGTAACGTTTAAAATTTTAAAAATGCCCATTTTTCAATCCACACTGTTGTTTGGTCTCTTATTGTGGTGGTGGTATGGCAAAAGGATTCAGCATTCCATTTGGCTTGGACTAAAACTCAAAGCGAATTCACCAACCATACTAGTGACATTGAAACTGTCAACATTCACTGAGATTTGTCTCTGTACGTTTGACCAAAGTTATTGTTTGTTGCCTGCTTGGCTTCTTACTAAGTTTCAGAGCTCCTCCCTGAAATGTGACACAACTCTCAGCCAATTTTCTTGGCTGTTGCAAACAAATATGTGTGACTGTGTGTGTGTTGTGACACATGCAAGCATGTTCGAACACAGCTACATCTTTCTTTACTTCCATGGGATCACTGGATATGCAAGAAAGGCAGCTGTTTGGAAGGAGGCCCGTCTGCTATGGAAAGAGGGCAAGAGGGCAAGGAATAATTTATTTACTCTTCACAATGCACTGTTTGAACAGAATCCTAAACAAAATGATGGAGGAAGCTGATTTGGAGCATGGAATATTAGAAGAGGTGGTGGAGGATGAGATGGGATGGGGCAAAGAGTCACTAAATAGATTAGATATGGACCCTCAGACAGTCTGGCTTTTAGCTCATGTGTGAGAGAGGGTGAGCAAAAGCAGTGAAATGTCTCTCTAATTATAATACAGATAGCCTTATTGGGTTAATTAAAACTTTGCCTTCCTTCCCTTTACCTTGTTCCTTCCTTCCTTCCCCAGAAGGAAATGTTATTTGTCTTCCAACCCCTCAAAATAACGAGGCAGACACAAAATATGGATTTAAAATTTGGACAACTTTTATTTATTGTTACCTATTTAACTTTTAACTCAAATAACTGTAGGTGTCAGTTCAACTTGGTGTGTCTAAGCTGAGGTAGCGTCTTCTAAAGTCTACCCCTCAGCTATTCAGGCGTAATATCTGGGTCCCCTGGAGATTTAAACCCGGGCAACCCGTAAGGGAAATGTCCGGAGAAATCTCTCTCAACTTTTGAGACCAGACTCTCCCCGCTCCTGGGCCATTCTAATTCACCTCACCCCCTAAAATTAATCTCTAGGTGAGTGTTTGCATAATGGCCCACATCCTTAAGGGGTGCCTTAAGTATATACCAACCTTTGTATTACTAATCTATTTACTCTAGCCTAGTTACAAACCGACCATCCATCTAGCCCCTAATTAACAGTATAGGGTAGGTGAAAAAACCCTCCTAAAACATAAGAGGGAAAATAAAAATTCCTACCCGGTCCTGAACGGCAGCCATTATTTATTTATTTGTTTGTTTGTTTGTTTGTTTCAACTTTCGCAAGTCTGTGAAGACTTGGTTATATAGGCAGGCATTTGGTTCCAACTGATGCCTCCTATTCGCCAGCTGCCAACACACTGTTCTGTCATGTATTGCCTCTGCATATTATTGCTTGCCGGGGTTACTGTGGGTTATTGTGGGGAGTGGGGCTTTTGGGTATACGTCTTTTATCTGTGTTTGATGTTTTTATTGATTTTATGCTGTAAACCGCTCTGGGCTCCAGAGAGAGCGGTCTACCAAGTCGAATTTATAAATAAATAAATAAATTAAATAAACTTGTCTGTCGCCACTCCCGTGCGGCTCAGGGCAACTCACAACACTAGAATACAAATAAAAGCAGATAAAATACAGATAAAATCGCATATATAAACAACACATTTAACCTAAACCATTAAAAATGGAATATACAACATAGCGTATATAACTCATCACATACACAGCATATAACTGGAGCAAGTTGCGCAAGTAAATAATATGCCCAAGGGACTAATGGTCGAATGCCTGCTTAAACAACAGAGTCTTGCAGGCCTTTCTGAAGGCCAGCAGACTGGTCAAGGCACGAACCTCGGGCGGGAGGGCATTCCAGAGAGTTGGCGCAATGACGCGGAATGCTCTCCTCCTCGTTGCGGTCAAGCGAAGACTTCTACTGCTCAGGATCTCAAGGAGGTTGTGTGTCTCTGAATGCAGTGGTCTGGGGGGACAAGTATATACCTGGCCTGGCCGTCCCGACCCACGCCCACCACTTCCACTCTTCGAGGGCGAGTCCCTGACTCCAGCCCCGACGGTGAAAAGCCTGGGAGTGATCCTAGATGAAAATCTCACGATGGAGGCTCAGATCCAGGCTGCAGCTAAGGGCGCCTTTTTCCATCTCCGCAGGGGGCCCGTCGGCTGGCTCCCTACCTTCCACCAGAGGCCTTGAGAACAGTGGTCCATGCCACCGTCGTCTCACGCCTCGACTACTGCAACGCCCTATATGTGGGCCTCCCCCAGACAACAACTAAGAGGCTGAAACGCATCCATAACGCCGCAGCCAGACTCATTACTGGGTCATCAGTGAGGGATCACATCTCCCCCATTCTTAAAGAACTCCACTGGCTGCCCCTAGAGTCCAGAGCCCTTTACAATCTCCTGGTGCTCACCTTTAAAGCCCGGCACAACATTGGGCCTTCCTACCTGAGTGACCGGCTGACGTCCCAATGCAGCGAGAGGCCAGCACGCTCCATCAACGGTGACCGCCTGACTACTCCTGGAGTACGGGAGGCTAGACTGGCGGAAACTCGGCGGAGAGCCTTCTCCGTCGCGGCCCCTTCGACTTGGAACTCACTGCCGCCCGCCCTTAGAGCCTCTCCGACTCTATCTGGTTTCCGCCCAGCCCTGAAGACCTGGCTCTTCCGCCTAGCGTTCGGGATTGGCTCGGCACCTTGGACTACTTGAGCCACCCCTCCTGTTTATTTTCCATGTTTAAACTGTTGTACATTGTTCACCCTAGGGTTTTTAACTGCTGTAAGTCGCCCGGAGCACCGCCGGTGGAGGGCGACTCACAAATATTAAAGTATTATTATTATTATTAATATAGGGAGAGGTGGTCCCTTAGTTACACTGGCCCCAGACCATTCAAGGCCTTAAAGGTTAACACCAGCACTTTGAAGGTGATCCGGAATTCTATTGGAAGCCAGTGCAGTTCACGCAGGATGGGCATCACGTGCAGGATGGGCATAACGTAGCAGCGTGTTGGTGAGCCTGCCAACAATCGCGCTGCAGCGTTCTGCACCAGCTTGAGTTTCCGGATCACGAACAGAGGAAGGCCAATGTGCAGAGCGTTACAGTAGTCTAGTCTCGAGATGGCCATGGCTTGGACCACTGTAGCTAGGTCGTGGCGTGACAGGTAGGGGGCCAGCTTCTTCGCCCTGCGCAGATGGAAAAATGCTACTATACTGTCCATGGGCAGGAGTGGTGGGCGATGATTTTTCGCAGAATGAGAGAGAAGAGGGTGGCATCTAACAATGCCTGCCCTGCCTCTCCCACTGGAAAGTTCCACGAAACCAACCAATCTCTGCTTTGTGGGGAGGAGACAAAATTGCTCCACCCTCCAACTTGTTGGGGGTGAAGTGTAGAAATGTCATGTTATGTAGAAAATTAAGGTAGAAGTCATTTGATTTTTGTCCTTTCAAATGGTTGTGTTCTGTATTTCTTCCATTGCCTCTCTTTTTCAAAGTTGCCTTTTCTTTAGTTTCTTTCCTCCTGTGGTGTTCCCCTGGGAAGCTTTGTTTTAAATGCACAAATGTCCTAATTGGTTTTTTAAATTGCACACCCGCGCAAGTGGAAAAAGCAAACACAGGCCGCCGACTCTGAAAGAATGCTAACAAGAGTGTCGGTCTTCCTTTTTAATTCCGTTCCTAAATGGCCACTTTCTCTTTAGCACGACATCACCATCTGAAGGGCAAACTTCCAATTTGAATTGAGATGTTGTGATGACTTTCGATACTTTCCATTAGAGACGGACATAGCAATCAACTCAGCCAGCGTTGCATCTGGCGCCTTTTGAAAGATGAGAATCTTTTCCATGGCGGCAGGGGCTAGATGGGAAGGGGAGACTAATGCCTACAAACTATCCTCTTCTTACTAAATATGTGCTTAGTAATTATATCAGAGGGAATAGATAAGGGCATATTATTTACCTGTGAACAGAATATGGGGCTAGTGATCACCTATAATATTTCAGATAGCAGCCATCCTGAGATTTGAGTTTGGCACATATAAGTGACACTGGGCATTTTTAAAATTAGATAATATTTTTGCTGTCAGATGCAACTTGATTAACTTACCTGTGCCCCCTGAAATACAAGATGTAGATAGAGATGCTGCGGCCTCTTTCGAGAAGTCACGCCGAACGGATCTCAAAGAGAAATGATAATGCAGAAAGAACCACAACTTGGAAACAACATCACCCAAGAAGACTTTCTGCTGTGCTTTCTGCAACCGGACTTGCCTATCTTGGATTGGCCTTCTTAGTCATCGATGTGCTTGTAGAAAGCATGGGATGGGTCCTTCCTGAATCTTCATTCATGAAGAAAAGCCAAGAGAAGAGAGAGATAGAGATACAGGCTTTGTATGGATGTTGCTTCCTGGATTTTTGTTATGCGCCTTCAAGTTAACTATGACTTTTGGTGATCCACTCATAAAGTTTTCTTGGCAAGATTTACTCAGAATATCTTTTCCATTTCATTCCTCTGAGTTGAGAGAGTCTGATTCAGCAAAGGTTGCAGAAGTGGAGTTCTGCATGTGGTGCCATTGTTCATGTTTGTTAATTGGGCATTGATCTTGGTTCAGGGAAGGAGCTCAAGTCCACTATCTCTCTTTATAGCTGCAGTCCCAGGCCCTGGAGTTAGGCAAACAGAAGCTTGGCTGACAGGGAAGGCCAATGAGGTATTTTACCTGGGTGTAACATAAGAGAGAGCATAAAGTGAAATTGTTTCCAGTTGATTAAACTTTTTAAACTCTCTTTTTGGGAGTGTACTGTATGTTGGGTTAAGGTGGAGGTGTCTGTTAGGGTAAAGCTGTTTGTGTGAACTGAGTGGATGTGAACTTGTGAGGTCATGAATATTCCGTTGTGTGAGAAAGAACAGGAAAACATTATAAAGAACCTTCTGATGGTAAGAGCTGTTTGTCAGTGGAATATCTTGCCTGGGAGTGTAGTAGGTTCATCTTTTAAGATTTTGTTTATCAGAGAACACCATTTTATTTTGTATAATGAGATGTGAGCATCTATATATTTTGGTATCCACAGGGTGTCCTAGAACCAAACTCGGAAGTAAGTCTCATGGGCAGCCCCGGATCTGGCCCTTTTGGCGCCCTAGGACAAAAGCTCTGCCCCCACCCCCGGCTCCGCCCCGCCTCCTCGCCGACATGAGGAGGAGGAAGGAAAGCCCTACTCCCGGAGCCGATGCGGGGGCCCCCCACGGCTCCTCCCTCTTTCCCTTTTCAGGCCTGCATGACGCCCCGCATCGGCTCCAGAGGTGGGACTTTCCTTTCTCCTCCTCGTGCCGGCAAGGAGGTGGGGGCAGAGCCGGGGCAGAGCACCGCCCCCGGCTCTGCCACACCCCTGCCTCCTCACCAGCATGAGGAGGAGGGAAGAAAGCCGCACCCCCGGAGTCAATGCAGGGCATCCCCATGGCTCCTCCCTCCCTTTTCAGGCTGGCATGACGCCCCACATTGGCTCCGGGGGTGGGGCTTTCCTTCCTCCTCCTCGCACCGGTGAGGAGGCGGGGGTGGAGCTGGGAGCAGGGTGGAGGCGAGGGGAGCAGAGCAAAGGGGGGGCGTGGATGGCGCTAATGCCACCACGCGCATGCGCCCTTTTTTAAAAAATGATTTTTTTTGAATTTTTAAAAAACTTTGGGGGGGGGGCTGGATCTGCTGCCCCCCCCCAAAGGTGCCACCCTAGGCCATGGCCTAGGTTGGCCTTATGGGTAATCAGGGCCTGCTCATGGGGTTATGAAAAAGTAAAGTGTGAAAATTGATCAAACTCAATCTTAATGTTCCCACTATGGAATATAAACAATCATAAGGAAAGAAATAAGAAGAGCCAAATGTGTATGTAATACTCCTGAAGCTGTATTCTGATGATAATACCCTCTCAAGAAGCACCTTTGGTCAGAGTCAACAGAAAGTTACCATGTAGGTCCAAAATAAGCAGTTTTCAATTAGACAGGTATTCCTCATGCGATGATATAAACCAGTGTTTTCCAACCAGTGTGCCGGGGCACACTAGTGTGCCGTGAGTGATCATCAGGTGTGCCGTGGGAAATTGGAACCTCCAGGAAGGGGGGGGGAGTCTAGTGTGTTGAAATATAAAAACCCTAAGAAACCTACTTCGATAAAGGCACAACATTACAACCCCTCCCCCTCCCCACCCATTGTCTACTTGGTCTCTCCCTCTCCATGCATTGGGAAGGCCCGCCTCCCTTTCCCCGAGTAGAGATCTCCTCTTGCCTCCTGGGGGTTCTGTGTGGGAAGTTTGGCCCAGTTCTATCATTGGTGGGGTTCAGAATGCTCTTTGGTTGTAGGAGAACTATAAATCCCAGCAACTACAACTCCCAAATGTCAAAGTCTATTTCCCCTGAACTCCATCTGTGTTCATATTTGGGCATATTGAGTATTCATGCCAAGTTTGGTCCTGATCCAACATTGTTTGAGTCCACAGTGCTCTCTGGATATAGGTGAACTACAATTCCAAAACCCAAGGTCAATGCCCACCAATCTCTTATAGCATTTTCTCTTGGTTATGGGAGTTCTGTGTGGGAAGTTTGTGTCTTTCTGCCATTCCTGCCAGGATATCTATGTTGAGTTCATCGAAACAGGCCCAGGTTTCACACTGAGTGTATAAATACATTTTTAAAACATCTTAACTATATGTATTACTATGTTAGAGTGTCATTTTGTGTCATTTTGGTTGGTGGTGTGCCCCAGGATTTTGCAAATGTAAAAAAGTGTGCCGCGGCTCAAAAAGGTTGGGAAACACTGATATAAACAATATAAACATGAGACTATAATAAACAGCAGCTTTGATAAAAGTCAAAACAAAGTTTCCATGTTGAACCCAAACATAGTTCCTAGGGATTCTTCATACAGATGATTTAAAAAAACCCACAAAACACGACAAGGTCTCCCAGGTCGTTCCACCTTGTTTTGTTTACGACTTCAGGTATTTTACTTTCTTTAAGTGGTTGTTACTTTAATGTTGAATGGAGTAGATGTACTTCCTGGAAATAAAACAATATAAATACAATATATACTTTTTCATAACCCCATGAGACTTACTCCTGAGTAGATTCTATGTAGTAGTTGGTGGTAATTGATTATGATAGTATTTTTCTTGAAGAAAGAATAAAAACGCACACACACACATTGTTGTTTTTTTGTATACTTAAAGATATTGTGCAATATTTGTCCTAGAACCAAATCCTAGCAATCACCAAAGGTCCACTTTACCAAAGTTCGGCCATTGTTTTGCTACAAAATTCCAAAGTTGAGATATAAATATGACAGCTTAGAGTTTCTAGCTAAAACAGCTTGGACGTGGTTAGGTACCTTGTTTTGAGATGTCCATCATAGCTTATAAAACAATTTCTACACATTGGCACAAGAGTGGAGTGAATCACACAATGTTTCTTGATGTGACTGTACCTCAGTTTTGGGGATGTTGGAAAAACCTGGGGGGTTGTTGCAAAACAACTGTCAAACTTTGGCTTAGGTTTGGTGGCAATTTCAAATGTCTTACTTCACAAATCTTAGATGGGGCTATCAATGATCTACGTATATCAAAGCCTGAGCAGTTCTTTTTTCTTTGTCTTATTTTCATTCCAGCCCACAATATTCTCTTTCCAACAGAAAATTTTCTTCAGTGTTGTGGGGTACTGCCAAACAGATGGCACATCCTTCCACAAAGGGAGCCAAAGGATGCTACATGGCAAATTTCAGAGGCTCACAAATGATTTCAGCACACCGTGGGAGGCCGACGTGAGGCCTTCGAAAGGACACAGACGTTCTGCAACAGATTAGCAAGGGAAACGGAAAAGGCTGCCAAGTACCGGCAGGGTTATGGATCCCCATGCTGTATTGCCATGCCAAAACTGCATCACCACGGAAGTTGACTATAATCCTGTGACAACAGCCAATAAATACAAGTGGGCTTGATTTGCATAATACACTGAGATTCCTAGTCATGGATTATTGTGTGTGCATGTATGTTAGCTTCAAACACCATTAAGTACTGACAGCTTTGCTTCAAATTTAATTGGGCTCAAATATATCCTTTGAAGCTGTTGCGTTAAATCTGCATTGTGTTTTCAACATAAACAGAGACCTATTTTTATTTTAAATGTGAAGTTGCATTGTGGCTATTTAGTCTGTGAGGAAACAAAAGCCAACGAACATTCAATGTAATCCACAGAAGAAAGTGGATAAATGTCTCAAAGTTTTTGATAGCTGGTTTTACTGGTTTTAAAAAGCTGAAAGCATTTTGTATTATATATGTTGTTAAAGGCCTTCTTCAGTGGTGATAGAAAATCATAGGAAAATGCTCTTTCTATAATTTTATACAGTTTCTGAAAAAGCATTGGGAGCATATACAGAACAAAACATTGTGAGGAGTTTGAAACCACGTTATGTGGAGCTGCTCAGATGTCAGTCTTGCTGTATTCAATAATGTTTGCTCCTGGAAAAGTAGCTAAAAGTTCCACTCAAAAGGGCACATGCCACTCCTGAAAACTGCAAGTAACATGATTCCAGGGCAGTGACAAATAATACTTAAAGAAAATAATAGATGCATTGATTTACAGACATAAATTGAAGCCACCGGTGACACAATGGATTAAACCCTCAGATTAAATCTGAGGGGAGTGGGTTGAGCTCCCTCTGTCAGCTCCAGCTCCCCATTCAGGGACATGAGAGAAGCCTCCCACAAGGATGGTAACATCTTTGCAGATGGCCAATTCTCTCACACCAGAAGTAACTTGCAGTTTCTCAAGTTGCTCCTGACACAAAAATCACATTTTCAAAGCTTCAATATATCCAAAGTGCTTTTTAAAAAAGGTGCTTACCCTTCCTGGTTGCCATAGATATAAAAGGTATTTCAATCTGACTCCTCAGGACCTTGTCACACTACATTGTTGTAGCATTATTATTCCACTTTAACTATGTCAGTCCTGGTATTTGCTGTGTAGGGAGAGGCATTTAAAATCTTTAGCCACCAAGTTCTTGGGCCTTACTTAAGAAGATTAGGTTTAACAAAAACTAAGGCGACAGGTCTATTTTTTTTTCTAGAGCTGCAGTGTCTTCTTTTTTGCTATATTTTTCCTCCTCAAATCTTAGGATAATATCATCATCTGTGTAAATGCAAGAAGCCTGTAGATTTCTGTGTTATGAACACCTCTGGGATAAAGCATTCTATAAGGTGGAGGAGCCATGGCAATTTTAAAAAATAGGAACTGTACATGGATCTATTTTTCAAAACGAGCTCCATCTGTTTCAGTTCTTTTAGACAGCCATAACAGCACAGACACAACCACCGTTTTTTTCTGGCCACAACAAACCACTTGGCTGCTGAGAATGGGCTGCAACATGGAGCACGGTGTTGCAGCCCAGCCACCTACTTGATCCCCTTTTTTCACCTAAACACCATACAGATGAACAAGAATAGTAAGTTTATTAAGAAAAGAGTATCTAATATAAAACAGTTTCAAAATACATCCATGAGCTAGAAGATTAACAAAAAGCCATGACCAACTTTGAATAGGAATTCCAAAAATCACTTAAGGCAAAAGCAAGAAACTGTAATCCAAGGGTTGTTGCACTTAAACTCTAGTTACATACAAAAGCTTGAAAGCATGAACATGACCATAATCCAAAGGCTTGTTACTTGAACATGAGTATAATACCAGTCTTGAAACTTGAAACAAGATGTTTAATACAGTCTACATGGCTACTGCTGTACATTCTTATGCAATGTTTTATGTAAATCACCTGGAGCATTTAATGGAGGGTGATTAATAAGTGAGAAATTGAATTGAATTGAATTGTAATCCAAACAGGAGGCAACGCTTGAAAGCATGGACATGACCATGGCCCAAAGGCTTGAAACTAGAAACAAGAGTTGTAAACAAGAGGCATGGGATTTAAACAGGAGGACAAGATCCAGACCCAAGAACAGAACTCCTAACTTGGAGCCCCCAAGATAGGTAACTTGGTTTGTGAAAATCCAACATTGATCTCTCCACCAAACATTGACTCCAATTATTTAAGAATACTCCCTCTTGCCATGACACCACTCTTTCTCTCACCTGTTTTCCCTTTGTTTATCTTTCAGTCTCTGGGGACACTAGACATGTCTCTGTTTCATACCATCCCATCTGATCTGATCTGTAAACACTGGGTTATCTGTAACTCTCCTGTCTCCACCACATTCCTTTCAGAGTCAATGTCTGGCCAATTCTCATGAGAATCAATGCCTGTTTCCCCAACAACAGATAATAATAATACTTTATTTCTAACCCGCATCCATCTCCCCAAAGGGGACTCGGAGCAGCTTACATGGGGCTGTGCCCGAACAACACATCACAAAATATCAACAACATCGAAGAACAATAAACATAATAAAAGCAATAAACACAATAAAATACATCTGTGAAAGCACAACAGTACAAGTGAATCTAAAAACGGAACCGACAGGGCGGGCCACATGAGCATATAGGAAGTTTAAAAACTCAGGGGAGATAACTGGAGTAGTGTCGAAGACAAAGGGTCACATAGGGGAAAAAGATTTCACAGAAACGGGGGCATTTGGGATATCTATTCAAAACATTCTCATTGTCTCAAAAATACTTTTGCTTTCCTAGACAGAAACATCAGGCTGATCCAGAAAATTCTTATCCTCATCCTCAAAGGCTTCACGGGCTTCAACACACAGAGAGGCAGTCGTGTGCCCACACGGGTTTCCCTGTGAGCCCTGCTGCTTGTCTGAGCCAATGAGAAGAAAGCTGCCCATGTGCTCCATGTTCCATTTCAGTGCATTTGCTGCTCTTAGGATTGCTTAGCTTGCTCTTGGACATTCCAATCTTTTCCTTTGGCAATTTCATTTATTTTTCTTAGTTTAATCCCTTTCATTCATTCTTTTTTTTACTATTCTGCTAGGAAAGTGAGGATGGGCATGTGTTTTTTTTTGGGGGGGGGGTGCTATTAAAGGACATGGGGATGTTTGTTTAAATATTGGGTGGCTTACTGAAAGAAAGGGATCGCCTAGCCTGACTCCCCTGAGTCCCCACCGAGAGAATTTAATTCTTTCCCAGGTCTAGCTGAAGGATATTTGAGGAAAGGATCCCAGAAATAAGTAGCTTCTTAAGTCTGGTGCCTTAACCCAGGTCTATCTGAAGGATATTAGAGGAAATGACTCCAGAAAAAGTGGTTTCTTAAGTCTGGTGCCCTAATCCGGGTCTAGTTGAAGAATATAAGGGGAAACGACCCCCAAAAATGTGGTTTCTTAAGTCTGATGTCTTAACTCAGCACTAATTGAAGTAACTTTGGTGAAATAACCCCAGAAAAGGTGGTTTCTTAAGTCTGATGCCCTAAAAATGATGGAAAGGGGGAGATTTGGAAGTTCTCCCATTGCCACCAATGAGCCAGATCTTCCCGGAGCAAAAATGGATATTTCAACTACCAGAGCAAAAAAACCATTTTTCCCTCCCAAATTTTGGAACCCCAAAAAACAGATTTGGGGTGGGGGGCATATCCAGATACAGAAAATGGCACAGGATTTAACCAAATTGCACACCCTTATTTAAAAAGCATCAAAGTGCTGTAATTGTGCAGCACAAAATGTTCATTAAAGAAAATGACACCGATCTGTCTTTTATTGTTCAGCAGGTATTTGTACTGACAAAAATATTTTAAGCAAGAATGTGAGTGGGAGAGGATGTTGTAAATATCCAGCTTTGCATGGATTAGAAATCATTTCGTCTACCTTCCTGTGGAGTGCTTTCTGTCTTACCAGACAAGGTTCTTTTTTGCCTGCTTTTGCCATCCACCAGTCCAGGCATTGTACCCAAATATATTTCTCCATGCCCAAAAGCGCCTCAGCTAAGGATAGTGTGTCTGGTCTTAATGAATGCTTGGATGAGGAAAAACAAACTGAAATTGAATCCAGACAAAACAGAGGTGTTTGCCACCAAGGGGCCTAATCTGGGGATGGATGTGTGTCAACCAGTCTTGTATTACATTCTCCTGAAAGACTGTGCTTACAGCTTGGGAGAGATCCTGGATCTGTTTTTCCAAACATAAGCCCAGGTAGATGAGACAGTCAGGAGTGCTTACTACCAGCTTCAGCTGATGCACCAGCTGTGCCTCTTTCTAGATTTGGAGGACCTAAAGATGATAGTACACACACGGATAACCTCAAGGTTGGACTTCTGCAATGCGTTTTACATTGGGCTACCTTGTACCAAGTTCATAAACTCCAGTTGGTTCAAAATAAGGCAGCCAGATTGGTTACAGGACCATCCAGGAGTGAAGATTTTACACCTATCCTAAAGTCACTGGCTGCTAATCAGCTTCCAGGCAAAGTATAAGGTGTTGGTATTGACCTTTAAAGACCTACATGGTTTGGGTCCAGGTTACCTAAAGAATCGCCTTCTCCCATACAATCCACCCTGAACACTAAGGTCCTCTGGGGGGGAGCTACTCCAACCAGCCAGAATCGAACTAGTGACCATCACCCATAGGATCTTTTCATTGTCTACCCCAAGACTGTGGAATGACTTGTCAGAAGAGCTCCGACAGCTAAATGAGCTGTTGAGATTTTAAAACCATCGAAAGGCCTATCCAGACAGTTTTAATCACAAATTTTAAACTACTGTCTTATGCTTAATCTTTATTCTGTGTATTTTAATATGTATTACAGTAGAGTCTTGGTTATCTAACATAAATGGGCCAGCAGAATGGCGGATAAGCAAAAATGTTAGATAACCAAGACTGTATTGCAAGAGGCAGCCAGGCTCCTGCTTCTGCAGCCGCTGCCGCAGCCGCCTTTGTCACCCTTTTTGCTTGCTCACTCGCTCACCTACCCTCCCCCACACTCGCTACACACCAGGCTGAGTCATGGTTCTGCTGCTGGGACCTGGCCCAGTGAGTGAGTGAGCAAGCAAGGGAAGGTGGGTGAGTGAGTGAGTGAGCAAGCAAGGGTGGTAAGGGCGGCAGCAGTGGTAGAAGCAAGAGCTTGTCCACCTCTTCCAGGCTCCTGCTTCTGCCTTGGCGACCCTCCTTCCCTTGCTCACCTATCCTCCCTCGCTCACTCGCTATTCACCGGGCCTAGTCCTGGTTCTGCCACTGGGACCCAACCCGATGAGTAGTGAGTGAGTGAGGGAGAGCAGGTTAGCAAGCCAGGGAGGGAGGACCGCAAAGGCGGAAGCAGCAGCAGAAGCAAGAGCTTGGAAGAGGTGGCCAGGCTACTGCTTCTGCCGCCACTGCTGCCCCTTGCCACCCTTGCTCAATCAATCACCTGCCCTCCCTCACTTCCTCACTCACCGAGCCTGGTTTTTGTTTCCACTGCAATATAATGTAGCTGAAGATAATTTGGCTGGAATTACAAATCAAGGCCCTTTCCCAGAAAACATTGTCAAAGCTACTCCACCGTCTTCTCCTCTGTATCGCTTCTAATTACTTTCTCAATCACTCTCTCACACGTTCTGCTGCCCAACTTCCAGATCCATGCATTCATTCCCTGTCCTCCCTAAGGACTGTGGTTAAGCTCCCCTTGTCTGCCTTTAATACAAACACGGTTCCCTTTTGCAGCAGAGGCCGAGTTCTTCTTAAGCTGATCTAATTAAAGGAGCAACTTTTCTTCCACAGGGACTCAGCCGATTATCAGTAGGCCATATGGCCCAAGAGACAAGGTGGCGGGTCAGGGGTGGAGGCTTACGGGATGCTCCAAACTTCTGTCTTTGCCTCTGTTTTTACCCGGGGAGGCTGGTAATCTTGTTGTCTGCCGCAGCAATGCCGAAGGCCATGAATAAACTTTCCTTAGCAACCTCTTTTGAAATGGAAAAGTTCACAGATGAACCACCTCCCCCCTTGCCCTTCCACAGCGGTCCACTTTTGGGGTGTTTAACTGGCTCACCAGAGAACATTTTGCCATCTGTACTGAGCCCTTAAAAGTGATCTTGAATGTGCTCCATGGCTTAATGCAGGCAACAATTCATTTACATTTTAATTGGCTGGATGATTCAAGGCAGGGATGGGGAGAATAAATGGGAGGGGTGCAGCAGAGTAAAAGGTGTGTGCTTTTGCAACGGAACTCAGTAAAGTTTAAATTTTTAGGCAAAACTCATTGGTATCTTGTGGCCGCCACATGTGTAGGGCAATAAACCCACTGTAGATACTAATCTGAATGTTACAGAAGATATCCAAGATGTAGAATTCTGTCTCATATAGAGGTCTGCTATATTTGATCAATTATTTAAAATTTGGACTCAAGCCTACAGTGAATTTCTTTCTCTGCTATTGGGAGAACCATCAGACGCCATCGCTAAAACTCCCAGAAATTGGATTGTTGTGTTTTGGACACCATCTTGCAGAGAAAGCATTAATAAGTTGGACCATATCGAGAGAAAGGCAACCAAGATGGTGTCATGTCTGGATAGGATACCAATAAAAGTGGCTCAGGGAGCTTGGTATGTTTAGCTTGGAAAATAAATTAAGTGGTGACATGATATCCATGTTTAAGTATTTGAAAGAATGTCATATTGAAGGGAACAAGCTTGTTTTCTGCAGCTGTAGTGACTAGGATATGGAGCAATGGATTCAAATTTCAGGGAAAGAGATTCTATCTGAAGATTAGGAAGAACTTCCAGAGGGTTCGAGCTGTTTGGTAGTAGAATATGCTGCCTCAGAGTGTGGTTGAGCCTACCTATCTGGTGGTTTTTAAGTAGAGGCTGTATGGGCATCTGTTGGGACTGTTTTGATGATGTCTTACTGCATGGAAGAATGGGGTTAGGCTACATGGCTCTTATAGTCTCTTCCAACTCTGGGATTCTATTATTTTAACCCCTTAGCAAGGACAACTAGTAACAGTGATGGCTGTTGTGATTCTGGGAGCTAGAAGGCAAAGAAACAGCTTTTATACACACTTATCATAATGTAGTGATGCCAGAGATTCAAATTGTATATAGCCCAAAAGTAAAACGATTACTTTTTTCATTCTATAAATACAAAAACCCAACATTTTTGATGGAATTATTTATCACATAGAATTATTGCTTTCTCCATGAAAAAACTGGAGGATCCTTTGAAAAAAACTGATAGGAAAAAAAATCAACTCATCTGAGATGAGATTCTGGAGAAGGGTTCTGCAGGTATTATGGACTTCTAAAATGACAAATCAGACAAAGAGCAAATTAGATCCTAGAAAGCAGGATGAATAAACTAAGGCTGCTCTACTTTGGCCATATTCTGAGATGCCTCACTAGAAAGGACAACAACACTTCCTAAAGTGGAGGTAAGTAGGAAAAGAGGAAAACAACATTCTAGATGGATAGATTAAATTAGTGAAGAATGGCCCTGAGTCTGCAAGGGCTGACTCTGGACCTGTCCATACAGTTTCTTTATCCCAGGAGCTTCCACAGCAAACAGGAGAGTGGCCAGATGCGGTTCCCTGTAAACACAAAAGCAATCACTACAAATGGCAAAAACCATGAGATTTCCCGATGTGGGGATATTGCAGTTTTGAGCTGAATATGCAGATCTTCACATGTCTGTATGGCCCTGTAATTGGAAATTACAGGAATTTTTTTTATTTAAAAAAACTGGGTTTGTTCCCTGGTTTTAGATGTTTTTTCCTGATTGGTTGGTTCCTAAAAAGAAGGTGACACTTGAGTAGAAGGCAAAAACTTTGTTTGTGTGGCAGATACGTCATGAAACATTTGGAGGGTACGTTTTCTCTGGGCAGGACAAAGAACTGAACTTTTGCAGTGATTCGCTGCAGTGATTCTCCACATATCTGCACCTTGAGGGTTTAAAAAAAACTACCAAAGTTTTGGGTGGAAGTCCTGGGGTGGCCATCTTGGGAACCTCTAAATATCACAGCAAAGCATCAAGTCTGGACAATGGGGGCAGAAATCCCGGGACCAACAGATCTGTATGTGGACCTCTTCTGAAGTCTCAGAATTTTTTTACCCCTGTTTAAAACCCATGATTTAGTGCTGTCTGGAAGCACCCTCTGTTGAGGACAGGGTGATTTGGAGATCTTTTATTCATAGGGTCACCATAAATAAAACTTAACTTGAAGTCATTAGCAACAAACAGTGGTACATGTCCATTAGAACCATTAGGCTATGATTATAACAATTATGTTTCTCAGCTTTTTGCCATTCTTTCAAAATGTTTGCAGTGTTTTGTGTTGGTCATGTGTTTCATGTTGGTGTCACCCCACTTTGCCCTTTGTGAGGAGCAAGGTGAAGGTTCTTTCTTTGCTGCTGCTAAATGGTATTTTCTTGAGCTTACCAAGCAAAGAGGCTAAGTACTTTTAAAGTGGGGGAGCAGCTTGTTGAGCTTAGAAAAGTTTACCTTAATTAACTTTTAGAACTGATTTTTTTTTTTGCATTGAAAAAGACAAATGAGATTTGGACAAGCATAGTTTTATAATGATACTACAAAGAACACGAGGACTTTTTGCATCACCAGCTCTGAGTTTGCAAAGAATTGAATCATACATGAAATAACCATGGAGCTACAGGTAGAAGCAACCAAATTAAAAATTATTTCAGAGTCATAGCTGTGAATAGTCTCAAAAGAGGGACATTGACTAGTCTGGCTGAAAAGTAAGGGTGGACAAAAGTGGAATAATTATCATACTCTTTAATCTAAACATGTATTGCAAAAGGAAAATTAATCTGGGGTATATAATATAACCAACAACCAGTCTTCAGGCTGTAGTTATTATTTATATAAATATAAACCCAATTTTCCTAGTTTACAACAGACCTCACAACCTCTGAGGATGCCTGCCATAGATGTAGGCAAAACATCAGGAGCGAATGCTTCTGGAACATGGTCATACAGCCTGAAAAACTTACAACAACCAACTACAATTTGTTTCATCAACCTATCATTAAAATATCCAACATTGACTTATTCTTCCCTCCCATCTAGCCCCCTGGACATAGTCCACCATGTTCTGGAGAGTCCTCCAAATCTTTAGAGAGGCCGTTTTTTTGGTTTTTCTTATTTTGTAATCTATGTTTTGGTTCCTCTTCTTTTGTAAAAATTGTTCTATTAATGATTTAAGAAGAAATAAGAAGAGAGGAGGAGGAGAAAGAGGAAGATGCCTTTATTGTAATCAACAGACAATGAGGTATCACATTTAATATATATTAAAACATTTTTTTAAAAAAAAATCATCTCAAATTCAAGGACCATTGGAACAATTGAAAATATGTTAATTCTAGTATCCCAGTTTGTTGTGGAGTCACAGGCCATTAACATGCCAATGCAGGTATAAATCAAAAGTATTATTTAATAGCTATAATATTAAATAATATTAAATAATAATCAAAAGTATTATTTAATATCTATAAAAACAGTATGAAAGATTGATTACATTTAAACTGAAGAACAGATCCAGGTGCTATTAATATAGTGCAGTCTTACTGGTTTTAACAGCAGAAAAGAAGTTTCCATTCTTAGAAGCCACTAATTTCTGCAAAAGGACAGAAGAATTGAGAGTTGGGATGACTTAATTGGTTAGGTATTCTGAAACCGATCTGTAACCCTGTTTGAAACATCATCTCTTGATTACTTTCTAATTTTCTTTGTGCAGCATTTTTTTTGTATTGGCAAACATTCCTTTATATGAGCCCCAAATGCAATAAAATAATCCAGATATATACCCCACGGGCTTATCATGACAAATAGACTGTAGGGGACTTTCTCCTTACAGATGGCCATACAGTATTTTCCAACACAAATGCTTCTTCCCAGACACTAAACTGATTGGAATAATCTAAAATGTGCCTCGTTTTCAATGATGAATCCCAACCTAGCAAATGAAACAATATGTTATCAATGTTTCCTGCAAAGCTTCAAAGTGTAGATGACCAAACACAGCCAGGTATCGGCAGGCAGCCCCTTTAATTTCCATTCTACCTAAGTCACTGAGACTACAAAAACAACATTTTAATTTAAAATTCAATTTCTGACTCTGCATCCTTTCACTGGCACTGCCACAGAGTGGGTATTTCATTAAACAGTTTAATAGATTTTATAAGAGTTGTCAGATCCAAAAAGATTATGGAGCAAATGCATTTTCTCTGCTTCCAGGATTCAGACAGCAGTCCGGTAAACAAATTTACCATGAAAATGGAAGCAGGATGCTGAAAAGAGGGAGGATGGACACCCCTATTCATATAATTATGTATGGAGGCGTGTGTGTGTGTGTGGGGGATCCATAAGAACATGTGAGAGACTAGGTGAGATACCAAAACCTGCCTTCTCTTTTGAACTTGGAAAAGTTAATTCCCTGAACTATTATTCCAAGAATCCCTCACGAGTATGCTCGGTGTCTACAGTATTATGAAAGTGATTGGAGGCTACAGCTGGAATTCAGAGTGGAAATTGCATCATTGTAAGTGGACTTAAAAACAGAGTAGTTTTGCAGCATTTGCATTCATTTAGTGCAGGGGTAGGGAACCTATGGCTCGGGAGCCAGATGTGGCTCTTTTCATGATTTCATCTGGCTCTCAAGAGCACCCCGACCTCGGTTTCCCAGCATGCACCAGGGAGGAATGACACATTCTCCATTCTCCCTCTTCCTCCCTTCCTCTTCCTATCTTTCTCCCCTTCACCCTTTCCTTCTCCTTCTTTCCTTCCTTTTCCCTCCCTCTCTCCCCTTCCTTCTTTCTTCCATTCTCTCTCTTCCTTTCTTTCTTTCTCCCCTTCACTTTCCTTCTCCTTCTCTCCTTCCTTTTCCCTCCCTCTCTCTCCTTCCTTCTTTCCTCCATTCCCTCTTCCTTCCTTCCTCTTCTATTCTTATCCCCCAAGTCTTCCTTTCCTTCTCCTTCCTTTCTTTTCACTTCCCTCTCTTTCCCCTTCTTTCTTTTCTTCTTTTCCCTTCATTATTTTACTTTTTCCTCACTCCCTTTACTTTCTTTTCCCCACCATTTCCTTTCCTCCCTTCCCATTTCCTTCTTTCTTTTCCCCTCCTTGTCTCTCTCCTGCTTTTCTTTTCTTCCTTTTCCATAGTTTGTTCTTCTTTTCTTTCTTCCTCTCCCCCTCCCTTCTTTATTTCCTCTTTTTTCTTTCTTTCTTTCTTTCTTTCTTTCTTTCCCCCTTCCTTCCATCTTCTCTTCCTTCCCAGAGTCCTGAGCATGCCTTTTGCAGAGCCAGGTATGAAGTGTCCCATCATTCTGCCGGGGGAATCCTTTTCTCATAGTATGTACATATATACTCACATTTAGTTGAATTAAGTCTTAAAATATATTTTATATATTATATGGCTCTCACTGAAATAAATTTCCAAATATTTTGCTTTCATGGCTCTCCGAGTCAAAAAGGTTCCCGACCCCTGATTTAGTGGCAACTGTGATGTTAAAGCACTGGTAACCACTAGGCATGGTTAGGTTAGTTCAGAATCTTCATAATTTGGAATAAAATAGGAAAGATTTGCTTTTTGAAGCAATTTCAAAGTTTCTTTAAATTAAAATGATTTTTATTGATCTCACATAAAAAAACAACAATCATATTGACATAACATACATTTATACATTGAGGTAAGCAGGTTTGAATGGGGGAGGGGTAAGGGATGGGTCATTTGGGAAGGGAAGTAGACATGTGGGTAAGACATATGGGACATTTTCAAAGTTTTTAAGGAAACTGGAAATCCCTTTGCCCTTCCAAAGCTTTTCCCTCCATTTCTATTACGAATCAGTAAGTGAGTCAGAAATGATTCAGCGTTTCCCCACTTCTGGTCCCTAGCCCCGGCTCAAGCCTGGGAAGAGGTTTAAAACCCAGTGGATGGCTTTCCTCCTTCCCTTCTCTCCACATGAGCCTGGGAAATGGGGGACTAAGGGCAGTTTCCAAGTAACATCACCAAAACATACAAAGTAAACAGCATGACATAAAATTAACAAAACAACATACAGTAAGCACAAAATTATCACAATAGCACATATATATTTAAATAATCCTGCCTGTTCAGAACAATTAAAAGGCCGGGCTGAGGCTAGGGCAAACCAAAATATGAGGGGGCGGGAATTAGGTACAGTGCTATAACAGGCTAAAAGCAATAGCAGGTACGGGTCTGTGGCTGCTCATTTCCAGGGCCTATTAGAGGGAACAGCAGGGTAATAGGTAAGAAGTGCAAGGCCATATTCAACAATGTTTGGGGCTGGGCTAGAATTGGTCATTCTCAAAGGCTTGGTGAAACCACCAGGTCTTCAAGCTCTTACAAAAGGAGGGGAAGGATGGGGCCTGTCTTATTTCCCTTGGAAGGGCATTGCAGATGTGGGGGGCCACCACTGGGAAGGCCCTCTCTCTCATCCCCACCAACTGTACTTGTGATGGTGGTGGGAGCGAAAGGAAGGCCTCCCCGGAAGATCTTAGAGATCATACCAGTTCATAGAAGGAGATGGGATCATGGAGATAGGCAGGGCCGGGATCTGTCTTGGTTTTACCGGAGACATCCAGATGATACTTCTGGTAATACTTAATAAGGAACAAACCAAGATTTCCACCCCAGGAGGATGAGTGGAGAGAACTTAATCAGGTACATTTTTACTTATCTTTTAAAGAAAATTTGGGAGCTTTGGGGTGGCTATATTTCCGGATTTGAATCGGGACAGCATGTAGCCCCCCCCCCCCCCGGAAAGCCTGGGCTTTTGGGGGACAATAGGGACTGAAATCTGTGCTGAAGTGGATTTTTAAAACTGCTTCAGCATGGATTTTAGTCCTGTCTGGAATCACCTGCTATAGTCCAAATGAGATGCAACTAAGCCACAATTGACATTTCTAACATATCAAGGACAGAATCAAAATCTCAAGTTGCTGCATCCCTTCTAAAAGTGTTCCCAAATATCTATGGTATATTTTTATTCAAACCCTTCCCAACATGGTGACTAGACGTGACTTCCAGTTGCCATTTTGAGTAGGACTCCAAAAGGGTTATTTTGTGGTTCTGAGACATTTTCTTTGGGATGCTATGGTATTTTTGAATGTTTGGGAGCTGTCTGTGTGCTTTGAGCCCAAACACTAAAACAAGAGTACCTTTCCTTCTCAAAGCAGCAGTGGCTTGGTTATATTGGGAAACTGACCAGGAGCTTGACTGCAAGAGAACTGGGGTCCAGAAACACATGTGTGGTCCACAGGTGGCATTTTCCTCACCTGCGCCTTAAATGTAGGAGAGGAATACCTCTGGATTTTCAGACTTAGATGCAATTCCAAGCTTTTAACAAGTACAGCATGACATGGTATATTAAATTAAAAATAAATAAAATTTAAAAATAATTCTGGACCAAGCAAAAGCAACTCTACGTCCTTCACAGCCCTCTACACTGATAACACAATGCATAAAATACCTCTGAGAAAGATCATTCCTCTTTTGTCAATCCTTTTTATTTTCCCTCAAATTTCCAGATGTTTTGCCTGAGGAGGTTTGTCCAAATTAACTTAGCTTTCTCCAGAGACAACATTTCAGTGTCAAATGTAATGTCTGATTTTCCTGTCATTCTAGTCTCATGTCCTAGAGTTTCTGCAGGTTTTGCTAGGGGAAAACAAATGAAAAATATTAAGAGGAGATCTCAGCAAAAGCCTTAGCTGAAAGGATTTCTTTCCACTGCTGACATCTACTGTTGAAAAAGTGTAAATGTGGCAAGAAAAAAAAAACCAAATTCAAAACATTCCAGTGTCTAGAGGTGGACAACAAAAAGGTTCTCTGAAAAAGTTGTAAATGGGTGGCAGTAAATGTCCCCAAAAAAAACCAAATTCAAAAGACTCCAGTGTCTAGCAAAGGTGGATCCCAATAACCAAATTAATGTGGGTTCTCTAACTGATCATGATATGAATAAACATAACAGTTTAAATTTCCAGTAAGGTGGTCGCGGACCACCCTGTAAATGTCCCCACGAGAGTACATGAGTGTATGGAGTGGATTATACAAGAGAAGGTGATCCTACAGGAAACCTGAACCAAAATCATGTAGAGCTTAAAAGGGAATAAAACATTGGCAACCCTTGGGTGATTTTAATATAAGTGTGATATACTCACTCTTAGATGTACATGTGACCAATCTGGCTACTGTATTTTGGACTAAGTGGAGTTTCCAAACATTGTTCAGAGGTAGCCCAATGAGTAGCACATTGCAGAAGTCAGTCATGTACATAGTGCATGCACATTGCGCATGTACCACCATCTTTAGATCTTCCAATTCTAAGAAGTTCCAATTGTAGGATGTAGGTTGATCTTAAAGGGAATTGTGTTGCTATTCCTTCCTAGATTCTGTGCCTTGGATAATCTTTCAAAATTCATATTAAAACCAACAGCAGATTCACCACTCCAGAGACCTGGGATCCACCAGCTGCCATTGAACTGAAGTCTTTCCCCTGTGTACAGAACACTATTACTAGTGAAAGACATATATTTCCCAGATCAAATCCCCTTTTTCTATGCAAATCTCTATGGGAAATGGAGACAGAAGCCATTGTAAAGAGGGAAGGGGAAAGCTGGCATGTTAATAGATCCCTCTAGATCCCTCAATGCCCATTTTTTTGGATTTCCTTCCCCTTTGCGACGCCACACGTTTTGGCCCTACTCTATTTATAACCCCGAGTTTTTAAACTTCTTATATGTACATGTGGCCCACCCTCTCGTCTTCTTTTTTCCTCTTGTTTTAGATGCATTTGTTATTGTGTTTTTGTTAGATGTATTCATTTTACTGTGTTTACTGTTTTTATTATGTTTATTGTTTTTTGATGTCTGATATTTTGTGACTTGTGGTTTGGGCACAGCCCCATGTAAGCCGCTCCGAGTCCCCTTTGGGGAGAAGGAAGCGACTTATAAATAAAGTTTATTATTATTATTATTAATATGGATGATAAATGGATCAGATCTCAACATATCTCGGTTTTTCAGGGAGGAAGGTCAAAAACAAAGAAATAACCCCGTTATCAAGAAAGGAAACAGAAAAAAATTGATTGTTACAGATAATCTTGATCTCTTTACTACTTATTGCTCAATCCAGTTTCACGACCTCGCCCACAGAAGGAAAGATATATACTTCTGAGTACACTGGTATCTCCAAAGAAGATAAATGAGGCTTTCAGTTTAGTGAAAAAGTACACATGCAATTTAGTTCATTTGCATGCAGAAGGAAATAAAAGACATTATTATCAGATTGCACACTATTGTAAGGTTGGAAAGATAAGATGCAGTCAGAAGATTGGGGTTATTTTTATGACAGCAATTCAGTCCTAGACATTTTTTTCTCCAGAATTGAGGTCAGGTATTGTAACTTATGACACAAAAAGATAATATATGCTCCTGAGAATATGCAGACCCCTTCCATTGCCACCACAGAGTCATTACAGTCAATTCCCAAAACCCTACTGTATTACTGTATTACAGATAATCTAGGTCTTGGTTGACCTCTCCTTCAAGGGTTGCCATAAGTTAAAGTCATATTTATTTATTTATTTCAGGATTTTACCCCGCTCTTCTCAACCCCCGAGGGGGGACTCAGAGCGGCTTACAGTACGGCACAATTCGATGCCCACATCACGACAGCATAAAACCCCAAAACCCCACAACAATTAAAATACATTAAGATACATTAAAATACAGTTTCAACAGCATCATACACAGTCATTCCAAGTTAAAACAATATTCAATCCATAAAAACATTGACCCTCTTCATCAATTCCATTAAAATCCCCATCTAACATGCTGCCTAGTGCTGGTGTGCAAACGCCTGGTCCCAAAGCCAGGATTTTACCTTTTCCTGAATGCCAGGAGGGATGAGGTGGACCGTACCTCAATAGGGAGCGCATTCCACAGGTGGGGAGCCATCACCGAGAAGGCCCTGTCCCTCGTCCCCACCAGCCGCATTTGAGAAGTCGGCGGGAGTGAGAGCAGGGCCTCCCCGGATGATCTTAGGTGCGAGGTGGGATGTAGCGGCTGATGCGTTCGGACAAGTAAGCTGGGCCAGAACCGTATAGAGCTTTAAAGGTCAAAACCAGCACTTTGAATTGAGCTCGAAGGTGGACAGGCAGCCAGTGGAGCTGGCACAACAGGGGGTGGTGTGCTCCTGTATGTAGCTCCCGTTAGCAATCTGGCTGCCGCCCGCTGGACTAATTGCAATTTCCGAACTGTCTTCAAAGGCAGCCCCACGTAGAGTGCGTTGCAGTAATCTATTCGGGATGTAACCAGAGCGTGGACGACCGTAGCCAGATCAGATCATAGGCAATTAACCATTTAGGGTCAATTTAGGATAGTGAACCAGAATCATCTGATGCTATGCAAACATTTACCAGGTGGCACTTTTCTTCTTCCTCCCCTCCCTCAGGACCAACCTTTTCTCCAGCCATCCCTCCCACACAGCCATTCTTTGGGGTGAGGGCATAGGACAGACAGGCATCTTACAACAATGTTCCTATACCACAGGCATGTAGCGGGGGGGGGGGCGTGGGGGCTTCAGGGTGGTCCACGAGAAGGCCTTACTGGTACATTATTTAAACTGTTATGTTTATTCATATCATGATCTGATCACCATGCTCAATATATCCCATATTCATGGGGGTATTGGAATAACAATACAAAAGGTTTGGTAGGGTAGACCCTCTCTCAGTCAGCCCCCCCCCCCCAATCAAAATCCTGGCTATGGCCCTGCTATACCAGATGCACAATGATGACATCAACCCCTGGGAACTTCTGAACTTGTTTTTCTTTCAGCTATGTAGGCATGTGTGTGTGAAGTCTGCAGTATTTGTATGTTTCTCTTGCCTTCCACTTTAGTTTGGGAGCCTCCTGCCCTTCCCTTTACTGAATCATTAAAAGCAGATTAGGAAAGTATAAATAGCACTAGAAAAAACCCAGCTTGACTGACTGGAAAGAAGCTGCATCATGCTACAGCTGGGGACATGGCATTCCCTCTTAGATTAAAAGGAGTAGTGCCTTGTCAACCCTTTTCAATGTCATGAATCAGCACCAAAAGGAAAGGTGGGAATGGAGTTGACAAAACAACCTTGAGATGTTCCTCTGCTCTGTTGGTAACCCTCTTGCAGCTTTTGGCCTTTAGCTGAAAGACATTAAATTACTGACAACAAATCAGCATTCTTTCAATTCCAGCTTACTAGGGTAATAGCTTTGAGAAAGCATCTTATCACATCATCACCGTCATGCTTGGCCCATGCTTTTGTACAATAAAAGAAAGCCTCCCCTAGCCTACTGTTTTCAGTTTAATAGATAGGGCACAAATGGGATAGGGCGGAAAGAGGGAGAGAAAACTTGTCATCAGAGTTGGTCTAAATGCCCACACTCCCCACCTTATCTTTCTTCATTGCAGCCTGTTGGATAGAAGAAGAAGAATTGGTGAGCAATTTACTGCTCCCTCAAGTAGTAAGAACTCAGATGTTTATCATAGCACCTGTATTTGGGATACTTTGTTTTGCCATTGACCTTTGAAAGATATCATGATGAGCTGCAATATGAGTCTGATTGTGGACATGCACATTTCCCATGATTGGAGGGAAAACATGTTATTGATAGAAACAACAATTTCCCTTGTATGTGGACTTTTGTTCTCATTGTGGAAGATTTGGCTACTTTCCTCACGCCATTGCCCACTGATCACTTAACAGACCTGTGGCAAGGGATAATTGCTAAACAGTATGTGGCTATGTTCCTTTGCCAGAACCAGACCATTGACATCATCCTTTGGGACCTGCAGTGTACCATCAAAAGTTTCCAGAGGATGATGCCATTATTGTGCATCCAGTATAAGAACATAGTTGTGCAGTATAAGCCTACCCCTGCCCTTACCAGTGAATCAAGAGAATGTAAGTGAACCAGTGGATCAAGAATTTGCCAAATTCAGATGACGATTAAATCTAAAAGCGGACACTCATTTTTATAATTGTGTTTGGATACAGATCCTGGTAGCTAAAGTCTGTCTGTCTGTCTGTCTGTCTGTCTATCTACCATA
This sequence comes from Anolis apletophallus, assembly GCA_030556195.1. Taxonomy (NCBI): domain Eukaryota; kingdom Metazoa; phylum Chordata; class Lepidosauria; order Squamata; family Anolidae; genus Anolis; species Anolis apletophallus. Next base: position 13,599,807 of record JARBWK010000005.1, on the reverse strand, counting down.
TATACTCAAATATAAGCCAAGTTTTTCAGCCCCATTTTAGACTGAAAAAGCCCCCATAGCTTATACTCAAGTCAATGTTATTTATTATTCTACTCTGTTGTTATTATTACATTTATTATTTTATCTTATTAATATTACATTTACATTATTTTACTCTTTTATTTGAAACACAACAAGATTAGTACACAGCAAATAAGGTCACTATGCTGGCTGTTGTATTGGATCGCACATCGGACCCTTCCCAAGTGTCTAGGACTGTGTGATGTATCGGCGAATAATGCGTGCAGATCCCAGTAGGGTGGCCTTTTGCAGCTGACAGATGGTAATTTTGTCAGCACTGATTGTGTTTAAGTGCAGGCCAAGGTCTTTAGGCACTGCACCCAGTGTGCCAATCACCATTGGGACCATCTTTACTGGCTTGTGCCAGAGTCTTTGCAGTTCAGTCTTTAAATCCTCGTATCGTGTCAGCTTTTCCATTTTACTCTATTATTATTACATTTATTAATTCTCTATTCATTATTGTTATTATTATATTTATTATTTTCCCCTATTTATTATTATTACATTTCTTATCTTACTCTATTTATTATTTTATTATTACATTTAGTATTTTTTTATTTTACTCTATTATTACTGTTATTATTACATTTCCATTATTTCACTCTATTATTATTATTTGATGCATAACAAAATTAGTAAGAGTAAACAAGATCACTATGCTGGCTTTTGTATTTGATCACATGTTGGACACTTCCCAAGTGTATTACTTTTGCATTTATTATTTTACTCTCTTTATTATTACTGGAAAGATACGTAAGCACCAGGCATGGTTTAGAACCCAAAAATCGTGATTCTAAAATCAAATTGGGAAGGGGGGGTTGATTAGTAATAGAAAGACTTACAAAAAAAATTCCGGAAAGTTCTAAAATGCAACGTAATTAGTAATGAAATTCTTAATTAGTTCTAAAGTAGGCAAAGCAGGGAAACAGGACTGACACTGTTTTAAGCACAGGCAAATCAAGGGGCAACATTTCCCTTGGTTTCCTTGCAGGGAGATATAATGCATTAATATATTATTATTATTATTATTATTAAAAGCCAGGGTTTCTTTGCAGGGACATATCATGCACTAATATTTTATTATTATTATTAAATAAAATAGTTGCCCACCTCTGGTCAAGGCTTGCTTCTCCAGAGCATTTATTAGAATTAAATGCCCAGGGCCCTTCTTCCAGGAAATTAGAAGGAGTAAATATTATTAATATATTATTATTATTATTAGAATTAAATGCCCAGGGCCCTTCTTCCAGGAAATTAGAAGGAGTAAATATTATTAATATATTATTATTAGAATTAAATGCCCAGGGCCCTTCTTCCAGGAAATTAGAAGGAGTAAATATTATTAATATAATATTATTATTATTAGAATTAAATGCCCAGGGCCCTCCTTCCAGGAAATTAGAAGGAGTAAATATTATTAATATAATATTATTATTATTAGAATTAAATGCCCAGGGCCCTTCTTTTAGGAAATTAGAAGGAGTAAATATTATTAATATATTATTATTATTATTATTAGAATTAAATGCCCAGGGCCCTCCTTCCAGGAAATTAGAAGGAGTAAATATTATTAATATATTATTATTATTATTATTATTAGAATTAAATGCCCAGGGCCCTCCTTCCAGGAAATTAGAAGGAGTAAATATTATTAATATATAATTATTATTATTAGAATTAAATGCCCAGGGCCCTTCTTCCAGGAAATTAGAAGGAGTAAATATTATTAATATATTTATTATTAATTATAAAATAGTTGCCTACCTTCTCCAGAGCTCTTCTCACTGCAGGTTCCCCCCATTCAGTTTCCCATAGCTCTCTAGGAGGTTTGAACTCTATGGCTTTTCCTTGATTCTGCACTTTTCCTGCTCCTCTCCGGGCTGTTTTCAACCCCTTCTGCCATTGTTTCAGCCGTCCTCATGTCCTTCTCGCCTGTCCTCCTATGTAGGCTTCTTTCCCTGCAGTTCAAACCGCTTTTTTCCTGAGTCCTCCAGCCGCTCTAGGACTCCCGCTCTGGATCTCTCTATGGTCCGGCTCCTTTTTCACTTCCTGGAGGAAAGGCCTTTCAGTTAAAGTAGGCCTCGAGCATGGAAAGGCCCCATCTGACTGTGAGTAATGTCTGGGAAGCTATTTTGGAGGGGATAATAGGGAGCCTTCCGAAATATTTACAAATCTAACGAAAATTTGGGCCCAGGGAGTGCGAAAAAGAAAGTCCACTTCCGGGATTGCGGCAGCGATGCGTATAAACTTGAAAGTCCCATACATACGAATCCCTTCCGATTTCTTTCAATTTTCATAACTTTTTTCTCATGCCTAGTAAGCACATTTACACTGAAGAAGGTTAGAAAAAGTCTTGTTTGTGTCTAGTAATCTGTTGCCTTGCTTTCCTTTCCTCAGTGTTCTACAATAGTGCCCTCTGGTGTTCAACAAAATATTTGCACAGAGCTCAATTTTTCAAAAAACCATGATGAAAACTGGAATGAACCAATGTAAATGAACCAATGTATTTCATCTTTTTTTTCAGCATCAATATCCTGGAGGACCCCTTGAAATAATACTCAGGTCTCAAGAGAACCTCTGAATAAAACTGGAGGAAATTAAAGGGTTGTATTACAGCCCTTCCACTAGGAAAAAAACTCCTCCCCCTCCCCACAAAAAAGCCCTAGGCCCACTGTGGTTGCCCACCCCAGATTTACACAAATTATTATTTATTATTTCAATTATTTGTACCCTGCCCTTCTCTACCCCCGAAGGGGGACTCAGGGTGGCTAACAACTGGCAACGATTTGATGCCACACAAACACAATTAATAAAAACAACAATTACACAATAAATACACATTAATCAGATTAAAAACTAATTAAAATATGAATAGTTAAAAAGTACAATAGTCCGCGTTCAAAGAATACAATACATTCTAATAATAATGGTAGAAACCATACCATAATCATAAATAACCATAAATAATCATAATATTAATAATAGGCAAAGTAAGGTTAAAGGTAAAGGTTTTCCCCCAAACATGAAGTCCAGTCATGTCTGATTTTGGCATATGGTGCTCATCTCCATTTCTAAGCCAAAGAGCCAGCGTTGCCCATAGACACCTCCAAGGTCATGTGGCTGGCATGACTGCATAGAGAACCGTTACCTTCCAGCTGGAGAGGTTCCTATTGATCTACTCACATATGCATGTTTTCAAACTGCTAGGTTGGCAGAAGCTGGGGCTAATGACAGGAGCTCATGCCACTCCTCAGATTTGAACCTGTGACCTTTTAGTTAACAAGTTCAGAACCTCAGAGCTTTAATCCACTGGTAGTGAATGATATACTAATTGCTGTAAAAAATGTGGTATCAGAAAAAAGAGTAGTTGAATAAGAGTATCAGCAGAAGGCAAAGCATTCTAACTCTCCGAATAGGAGTTGTAGGGACAATAGTAAAATCACTATTTGAGAAGTAGGATGTTGGCTGGAAGCTCAGTCACCAGCACTTAGCTAAGAAAGAGATGATAGCATTTGGCCTTCTGTTGCCCTCTGCCATCCCTGGTGGGTAAGTAAAGTGGAGACATCTATCTCTTGTACGGTTCAAAGATGAGCCAATGAAGGCTGTGATGATTTAGAAGCCATGGCATCTGGTCAGCTTGCAGCTACAAATAGTCTCCAATAAATAAGAGTACTAAATCAAGGCATGCAAGGGTGAACGAGGAACAACCATGTACATGTCCCACATTGCCACGCAACTCAATTATACCAGTCCCCAAAGAGCTGTTCAAGCAGTCATGAACACATGGTCAAGCAAATTAACTGCTCATTAATTAATATCAACAACCTTCTTTGGCTCTTGTCCTATTTTTAATATGAACTGCTGAGTGGCAAATATCTTCCTCTTCAGGTCAGTCACGTGTCCATGAGGCATCACTTAGTGGATCTAGGGAATTGTCGAGCCAGAAAAGTTCATTTGGGGGACTAAGGGTGCATCTACACTATAGAACGAATGTAATTTGACACCACTTTAACTGTAATTTATTACTATTAGGGTATCATGGAAGCAGTAGTTTTACAAAGTCTTTATTCTTCTTTGCCAGAGTGCTATAGCCTCATCAAACTATGAATTCTATGACTGTGTAGTCATGGTAGTTAAACTAGTGTCAAACTGCATCCATGCTTATGTTGTATTATTTGGGCTTGGCCTCATGTTAGCTGCCCCAAGTCCCCTTTGGGGAGATGGTGGTGGGTTATAAATAAAGGTTATTATTATTATTATTATTATTATTCTACAGTGTAGATGCACCATAACATGCCAGTCTTCTAGCCAGGATGGTTAATGCCAGTGATGACTGCAGAATGTAGGGAGGTACAAATAGTCCAAAAGTATTAACTCTCCCAGGCTGTCTGTGGAACTGAGGAGCTTTGGGATCACAAGAAGGATGTGCAAATGGACACTTGTGCATTTCCAAATTGAATTGAAAGTCAGATAAGTTTGCCATGTCTAGACATTATATGGAGTAATAAGTCACTACCTTTGCTAGTAGTTATGCATTTATACATTAGTATATGCCTTTAGGTTGTTCATTCCCAGCAAGACCAAACTGCCCTGAAATCTCTCTAAGTCAAACAGACAAAATTGCTCAATGCTCTTTGTGGAAAGAAGGACGTTGACAAATTGTTGGGCTATTCTTATTATATCCCTGTACTAAAAAAGGGAAATGCTAAAGAATGTTCAAACCTTCATACAGTGGCAATCGCCCTGGCCAACTCGCTATTATAGCGATCAACGAGGGCATCGACAGGATCGTCCGTCTCCAGAACAGGAAGATGCCCAAGAGACCTCAGGAGTCCTTCTGGATCCATAAGTCTCATGGGGTGGACCATATTAATGGGTCCACCACCCCTGCAGAGGTTAGAGGATGGGGCAAATCTTGAACAGATCAGATGATGGTCAGACCATGACAATGGGAGAATATTTTGCCCAATCTTGCCCAGAAAACCACATGAAAGGTTCACCTTCGGGTTGCCATAAGTCAGAGGCAGCTTGAAGGCACACAACACCAAATTATATAGTGCTTTACATACATGGTTATCATTTACAATCTAAATATACACAACATACAGAGAAAAGGGAATGGCAGAAAGGGTCAGAAATCTACCTACTCTTCTCTGCCTCCAAAGCCAAAGCAGTGGAGTTGAGATGGATGCAGGGCCTTTCATCAATGTCTGAGGCCAAGGCATGATGGTGCTTTGCCTGTCTGTTCTTCTTTACTAATTCCGTCCTCAAAAGATGCAGCAAACAATTTCACAATTTTCTTCTTATTGCAAGAAAGACTTTGAAAATGACACACTTGTTGAAACCAAGGATGCCTCTACATCCATGACTGATTTCTATGGAATCCCGGGAGTTGTAGTTTTACAAGTTCTTTAGCTTTCTCTGCCAAATAGTGTTGTTGACTCATATATTTATACATGGCTATTATGCCTCTCTAACTCTTCTCTTCTGCAGACTAAACTTTCCCAGCTCTTTAATCTGCTCCTCATGGGGCTTGTTCTCCAGACCCATTCTCTGTTCCCTGGACACATTCCAGCTTCTCAACATCTCCCTGAAATTGTGGTGCCCAGAATTGGAAACAATATTCCATGTGTGGTCTGACCAAAGCAAATAGAAGGGTAGCATGACTTCCCTGGACACTATACTCCTATTGATGCAGGCCAAAATACCATTGGCCTTTTTAGCTGCCCCATGACATTGTTGGCTCATGTTCACCTTCCTGTCCACAATGACTCCAAGATCATTTCCCCACATACTGCTATCGAGGCATCGTCCCCCTTTCTGTATCTTTGCTTTTTTTTCTGCCTAAGTGGAGTATCTTGCATTTGTCACTGTTGAACTTCATTTTGTTAGTGTTGGCCAATCATCTCTCTGATATCGAACAGGAATTTGGGAGGGCTTGCCTAGATGAGGCAGAAGCCCTATGAATCCACCAAAGAGGATTCAGTACTCTGGCGAGCTAGAAACACCCAATTTCCCTTTCCCCAATAAATATCTCACCAAAGTTGAAGAAACGCCACCGAGTTGTCTATTTCGTTCCAGCTGGAAAGGATGTCTAGCTGCAATCATTTGCCCCGAAAGCTGACATACAGTATAATGCATTACATACATTTTTATATATAAACAGAGCAGCCACTCTGCTAGCTTCCAGCTGATTGAATGGAATCATCAGCTGGCTGGGAGGTGCTGCTGGCTTGGCCACACCTCAGCCAATCAGGCCTCGAGCTCTTGTCCAATGAGAGCAAAAGAGGCGGTCTGAGCAAGGAACAATGAACCAGGAAGGAAAGATGAATGGGTTAAAATGACTAATGTGTGCCTAGGGGTTAGCTATTACTCAAGCTAGCCAGCTCTATTGCCCTGAGCGAAGGAATAAACATCTTGGTCTGGTGCGAATGCCCAGACTCCAGGAGCCCTTAATCCTTGATATGGATCAATAGATTGTATCTTGCCATGGGTTTCAGCCAGAGGAATGAAAATAAAGAATGAGTCAGGTTGGAAACATCCAAAGCTTTCCGAAGGCAGGATGCCACCCCCCCCCCCCTTGTGAGGAATGACCAAATTACCATATGGCATCTCTTTTCAGGTGGTCAATGCTCCAAGATCTGATAGCATGCCACCAAAGGGCATTCTTTCCCCAATTGGCCCAACTCTGAAGAAAGGGTAAATAAGTGTCCTTTGTTATTGTCCATGCAAGAAAGATATTGATCACCCATTGTTTTTACAATTTCATATTTTATATACAGGGACAGAAAGGGGAGAAAAACGTGCAGGGAAATACATTCATATAGGAGGAAAATAGGCATACCTTTCCTGCCCCCCCCCCCCCTGAGTCAATAGGAAATCATAAGATAAGTTCCAAGAGGTGGAGAGAAGGGAAAGTTCCCTAAAAGTTCATAAAAGTTTATAAAAGTCATTTAAAAGGTTCCCAAAGTCCGCAAAAGTTCATAATAGGGTATGCAAAAGTTTATAGGCATTGAAGGGGAAGTGGATGGTTGAATCCATGGGGTCTGGAAGAGAAGAGAGTTTCCTAAAATGTCCAAAAGTTCCTGAAAGCTTATAAAAGTAGGTAAAAGTCCATAAGTGTGGGTTACAGGGGCATTGCCATGTGGGGCCATGGGAAGAGCCTTGGGTTCTTACATGGGGGGAGAGAGATAGGAGATTATGGAATCACTCCAGCCTGATGTCCTTGGTGAAACTATGAATTCCTTGGTGCTGAACTATATTTTACAGAACCATGGGAAGGTGGGGGGTCACCTCTGATATCATCTCTAATATGTTAAGATTGTTTTGAATTCTGCTTCTATCTTCTGTAGTATTGGCTCTCTCTCCCAATTTGGTGTCATCTGTAAATTTGATGATTATTCGTTCTAACTCTTCATCTAAGTCATGAATGAAGATCCTGAACAGGACTGGGCCCAGGACACAACCCTGCTGATGGCACTCCACTCATCACTTCTCAGGATGAAGAGGAAGCATTGGGGAGAATCACCCTCTGGGTTCATACATTTAACCAATTACAGATCCGCCTAACCATAATTTTGCCTAGCCCACATTTGACTAGTTTGTTTGCCACTATATGGAGAACAAAACATATGAGGAAAGGTTGAAGGAGCTGGGCTTGTTCAGCTTGATGAAGAAAAGACTGATAGGTGAAATTACTGCATTCTTTAAATATCTCAAGTGCTGCCACAAAGAGGAGGGAACACACTTTGTTTTCTGCTGCCCCGGGGGGTAGAATCATATCTAATAGTCTGAAGTCATGGAAGGGTAGATTGGGTTGAACATCATAAGGGACTTTTTGACATTAAGACCAGTTTCATAATGAAACCAGTTGACTAGTAAGGTGGTGAGGTCTCCTTCTTTGGAAGTCTTCAAAAAGAGCCACCTGTTGGAGATATTAGCTGGATTGCCTGTAATAAAGTATGCTGTCATCAAGCCTAGTTTAGAACTTGAATGCCCAGAAAATGATTCTCCCTATGTCTTCCAAGAAAAAGATGGTATCCATTAGCAGCCTTTTCAGATGGTGGTTGATATGCTTCCTTTGAGCTTCTTCTCCATTAGAGTCAAAGGTGGCATCAGACATACTTTTGCAATAATAACATGAATATTGTCCAACCAACATAAAGAAGAAAAGAAACCCCTTGTGGGAGAAATTGCCTCTTCTCCTATTTAATGCTTGGCTGTTTGATGCTTTGTTGTCTACTTTCATCAAAATAAAAAAGCTGGAGGGGGAGCAATTTTTTTTTTTAAAAACCCTGCTTTTTGATGTGATAGAACAAAGTTATGGAGTGAGTAGCATCACATCAATTTATAAACACATAAGCATTGACCTGTTATTGAACATAACACACCCACATAGAATCCTTCTTTTAAACTCATTCTGAAACCCATTCTGGATATGGATGTGTCAAAGTGAAAACTGAAACAATATTTTATTTATTAGTGACTGAACATAAGGTTCTGCCAGGATATTTACACAGGTGGCTTGGGAAGGATGGATGTGGGAGGTCAAAAGAGAGGGTAATGCTGCAATAAAGTTTTCCATAAGTACTTACCACCACCATTCAGTGGGCAAATTAGAAGCCTTGAGCCTCTGGCCCTTTGAGCTGCTGATGTGAAGACTGGAGGAAACATTTACCTATGCAGGTAATTATCCTTGCACAGTACCTGAGAAAGTGCTTAGGATAGGATTCTACACCACACTTGCTTTATGTCAAATTTGCACACATGTAGTGAAGTGATGGGTGTTGCATTCCATTGTGCTTCTAAACATTGATCTCGAACAGTTATTGACATACCTGTCAATGTGTTTACTTACTGCCCCAATTTGCAATGAAGAATGCACTGTGTTTGTTTGTGCAATGTCAATCAATCAGGTGGTGCATAAATGGTGCAATGTATTAGTTATATATCATATCCAAGAAAGCAAGACCACATTTATCCCATTCTGTTTAAGTTCACAGAATGTCAGCTTCTTGCCAATTGTGGAGGTCCCATATCTGCTTCACTAGAGGAGTTTCCTAACAATCAGAGAGATTTTCATTAAGGTCCCCTGTCTTAGATTCATTATTTGGAGGCATAGGGACTTTGGATAATCAAATTAATTCCGAAGTCTTCAACCAATTCATACTGTACAACAACTCAAAAAATGATTTATTGACAGAAAGAAGGTGAAGAGGGAGAAGATGAGAAGGTGAAAGAGAGTGCTTGCACCTTTCTGAAAAGATCCAGGTGAACACAGTCATTGAGGCGTTTTCAGAAATGACTGTGCTGTAATATCCTAGTGCCACAAGGTGGCAGAGATGTTCCATGGAGAAAACACCTCCCCTCAAATGTCTGCACTTGGAAGAGTAGTATTGTGCAAAATAGATTCAGTAACCTGGACAGCTCCTTTAGAGTTCTTTTAACTAAAACCCAGAATTGATTCAATAACTTCCATTACCAGCTTCCAGTGATCACAAAACAAGAATCTGAAAATCATGGAGTCCCATGCTTTGATTTATTAAAAATGAGACCCCAGCATTGCTTCTCCTAGTGCTTACGCTCAAAGCTCAGTGGTAGAACAGTCTACAGCTGCAGGATCCATGCAAAAGTAGAGAAGCCATGAATAATTTTGTTTTAACCTGAGAGAATGCTTTGCTAAAGCTCTCCAATGTCTTCCAGCATGAGTCTATGGTGAATATGTAGTGTGGAAATTGACCATAGAATTGCACTGGGAAATCGAGAGATTTCTGGAGAGAACATATTGATAAAATCTGTGAATAATCAAATCCCCAAAATTTCATCTACCAAATGTGAAGGACCAAGTGTAGGTTCATTTATCTTTTTTTTGTATGTACAGTACCTCAAGGGTAATGGCAAAGATGCCACCCACTTTGTCACAGCCAAAGTAGAAGTGTTGGAATGCCTATGGATAATTAGCCAAGATTAGCCACTAAAAGCTTTGACCGTGTCTTTTGTTCCCAGCTTGATCTATTTCAGGGGACAGTTGTGAGGAGAAATGTTGACTTCATTGAAGGAAAAATGGCATAAAAATATAACTAATAATGTTTTTGTATAAATAGAATTTCCAGTCAAGAATAGCATTGAATTAATCCCAATGGGTTAAGATTCCAGGGGGGATATCAGGAGGTTAAAACCTCAACTAGCAGAATCCAACTGAACAGCAAGAACTTCTTTGCCATGAAAGACAACTAGAGGTACTGTTATGTTACACAGTTATAGCACTACATTTCCATTTAATTACCATGTTAATATTCTATTAAATCCTGGGATTTGTAGTTTAGAGGGAATAGAGCCATTGCAATGTGGTGTTTTTATCATTGGACTACAGCTCTGAAGACTAGTGTTTCAATCCCTGCTCAACCATGAAGCTCACTGTGTAAATTGGGCAGGCCACACTCTCAATCTCAGAGGAAGGCAATGGCAAACTACCTCTGAACAAATCTTGCCAACAAAACCTTGTGATAGATTCACTGTAGTTGTGGTGTACCACACAGGGCCTGTAAAAGTAGCTTTAAAGGGATGGACGAACTTCTATAGGCCCTGGGGTAGCGATTAGCCTTCCCATATACAGGGAAACCTGGAATGTCTTTAGAAATGAGTACTGGATTCAGAAAAGTGAACTCAAACAAGTTTATTGATTTACAATCAGTAAAAACTGATGGCCCCAAAAGCTTGTTGTTGCCAGGGGTTGCAGGAAAAGTTCTTGGGGGGGAGAAATGCAGTCACTTGCCTTTGTTGCAGAGTGAAGGCACTTTCTTTAATTCCAGGTTCCTTTGTTGCTCCCAATGGCTTGTGGTGCACAAAGTCCTTTAAAGCCCCGAAACTACAGTCTATGTTGAAGGATGGCCTTCCTTTCACTGAAGTCTTTGGTTGAGAGCGTTGGGTTGGCTGTACATGAACAAAGATGTCTTGCCCAAGCGAAGACTTAGATTTCCGTCTTACTTCGTCCATTTGCTATGCTGGAATGAAGAGAGAGAGGAAGTCCTGCCTCGCAGGAGAACTCAGGAAGGGGAAGGGTTATGACGTCATTTTTGGAGCCAAAACACAGCCCCTCCCATCAATGTCCACATGGTTGAAAAATAGGTAGGTAGGGCAAAGCAAGTACATAATACAGATCCAAAACAAGCCCAATCGGGGCACAATAGTAGTGTTGCCATAGGTCAATAACAACTTGAAGGCACATCGAACAGCAAATCTCAGGATTCCATAGGGTAAAGCCATGACAATGAAAGTGGAATAATAACTGATGATGGCTCTGAAAATGCCAGCCACAGATTCAGGCAAAACGCCAGGAGAAAATGCTGCTAGAACATGGCAATACAGCTCAGAATCCGCACAACACCCACCTACAGTAACAATGCTACAATGGTATAGTTTGAATGTCTTGAATGATGTCATATCACAAGTGGTTTTCAAAGAGTGGATTTACATTGTGAAATTAATGTAGTGTGACATCACTTCAAATTCCATGGCGTAAGGCTATGGAATCATTGGAATTTTCTTTTTACAAGGTCTTTAGCTTTCTTTGCCAAAGTAAACTACAATTATTTATTTATTTACTTCATTTATACCCTGCCTTTCTTGACCCGAGAGGCTAGTCAAGGCAGTTTACACCTTCAGCAAAAATTAAATGTCGCACAGGTAAACAATAAACATATTTCATAAAAATATAAACAATCTAAACATATAAACAATTAAAATTAATAACAATCCATCAAGCAGATTTAAAAACCCCATATAAAATGCTGAGTCATGATCTCATGTCCAAATCATTTTCCAAAATCCATAATCCGTTATTCAAGTTTTCAAAGTCTCATTCCGTAGTTTCCTGTTCAACAAAGGCCTGCGTATAAAGCCAGATCTTCAGTCTCTTTCTAAAAACCAGGAAGGATAGTGCCTACCTGATGTCACTGGGGAGGGAATTCCACAGCTGAGGGGCCACCACTAATAAGGCCCTGTCTATCATCCCAACATATCACACTTGTGAAGAGGTTGGAACAGAGAGCAGTACCTCCCCAGCCGATGTTACAGCTCTTGTAGGCTCATAGAGGGAGATGCATTCAGACAGGTAAGTTGGACCAGAACTATAATATTGAGCCAATCAGTTAAAATGGTTTGAAACTTCATTATTTCTACAGTATAGATGAATCTGAAAACTTCATGATGTTCTTCCATTGGACATGGGATAGGACCTTTTTTCTCCTCCAAGGATAAAATCCTCCCTTCCTCCCTCCCTTCCCATTCAAGCAAAGCTTCCCCTAACTTAGTGGGTGTTTTGTTTAGCCTAACATGGAAACCAAAGATATGACATCAGTGATGGTGTCAACTTTGTTGCATTGATGGCCAGGCTGTTTCTGGAAAAATCAGACAAGTGAAGCCAATTAATTAGATCTTTTGCAAGCATGATGGTGCCAAGAAAAAATATATCAGAGAAGGCAAAAGTATCTGATTGCTGTCATCTTTTCTTTTTTCTTCACAGGAAAGAAAAATAGCAAAAAAAAGAACAACAAAACAGGGGAGACAAGAATACAAGACATAGGAATGACATAATGACGGCTACCCAGGAAACAAAGCCACAAGGATGAATTGCTTTTATTCCGACAGACACTGCTGCAATCACTAAGTCATGGCAACAAAGTCAGCCTGCTGTGAATGGAGAACTCAGTACTAAAAGGCAGTGAGTGCTCTGGAGGGCCAAGGAAAAGTGCTCTGAAATTAGTCAGGAGCTGCTGTCTGATGCGATGCTGTTGATGCCAAGCCATTGGATTAAGTGGAGAGCCATCGTCCCTTTCCGTGAAATGCACAGGAACCCCCGTCTATGTTTCTGAGAAAAACATTAAGTGGAGAGGCATAGTCTCCTTTTCACAAAATAGATTAAAATCTGGATCATTTGTTGCACAAAAAATGGCAATTGCTGAAGTGGCTTCACATTGTCCAATCGCTTTTGTTTGACATGGCAAACATTTCTGTTTTAAAAGCTATTGCCTGTGTATTTTTCCTTGCGCTGAACCAGGCCAAGACAAAACACCACTGCAATGCTGGACCTTAGCCATGACCTCTCTGGTCAGCATTATGATTCCATTGTGGCCAAGCTGATGTCTCTACAAAGCCATCAATAGGACATGAATACAACTAAACCTTTCTACCCATGCCCTCAGGAACTGGCATGAATACATTTTGCCTTTCATGTGTTTTCCATATTACCGTCAACTATACTTCAGAAAATAGTACTGAGCTAAAAGGGAACAAAACGGGTAGATTGAAGACATGTTGAGACATCTAATACATTTCTATTTATTTACACCACGCACACACACGCATAGAGTGAGAGAGAAAGGGGGAGCCCCCGGTGGTGCAATGGATTAAACCTTTGTGCCAGCAGGACTGAAGACCGACAGGTGGGAGGTTCAAATCTGGGTAAAGCGGGGATGAGCTTCCTCTGTCAGCTCCAGCTCCCCATGCAGGGACATGAGAGAAGCTTCCCACAAGGATGGTAAAACATCAAAACATTCAAGTATCCCCTGGGCAACGTCCTTGCAGACGGCCAATTCTCTCACACCAGAAGTGACTTGCAGTTTCTCAGTTTGCTCCTGACACTATATATATTATCAGTTTATTGAATAATTCTCCATACAAGCTGGTACTAAAGCAAACGTACACTTTTCTATCTATAGCAGTTTTCAAAGTCATTCCAGCAACAGGAGATAACAATATAGACTCAAGCATAGAAGTACACTGGGAATATTTTAGCCAAGGATCACATAGCAGTCATCATGCTGTAATGGAAAATTATTAAACAACCTCTAAGTGAAAACTGTTCATGCTGAACCTTACCTTAGGATTCATATTATTTTTGTGCCATTAAAAGTAAAACTGCCATTTAGTTCACTGTATGGTCAGTATGACCTTTAAAAGCTTAATTTGGTTTTTCTTGGGCTTTATAATAGCTTAATAATTATGCAGCTTTTAAATTATTTCCCCTTTGGTTGAGGACATGTTTTCTTCATAGAATCATATCTGGAAGAGATAACATGGACCATTTGTTTTTCTTTGCCTTTAAGCCCTTTCTGACCAATGACAACAGAATTTCTTCAGTGGGGATTTCCCTTTGCCTTCCTCTGAGGCTGAGAGAGTGTGACTTGCCCAAGGCCACCCAGTGGGTTTCCATAGATGAGCAGGGATTCAGACCCTAATCTCCCAGAGTCCTAGTCTACCATTCAAATCAATTCCCAAACCACAACTAGTCTTTTAAAAATAAACAACTTGCTAAAAAAAATATTGCTTTGTCCTCTGAGTAAATTTGCACAAACCATTTTGGAGGTACTTTTTAGAGAAGGCATCAAATTTCCCCACATAGGATTCGGTATCATTTCTGGCTTTCTTTTTAACAGAATATTCCTCCTGTCTTCAAAGGACAAAAATATGGCAAATGGGTTTGCATTATAAATATAATACAAAAGGAGAGAGAGGGTATGTCACCATGTTTTTTTAAAAACTTCCAATTAAACTGAAAGGCACAGATTAAAATCCCTTTATATGTATCCTCATCTGAAGTTGCTTTGTATTTAAGCAGGGAACAAAGCCATCAGTGGTCGTTATGGCATTTGAAAGAAGGCTCACCAATATTTTAAGGGCAAAACATAATTCTTATTGTGAAGAACAAGGAGAAACAAGGGGAAACCTTGAAGAAAGAGGGAGAAACAACTGTTGTCTTAGCAACCTGGGAGCAGAAAACTTGTTTCCATCCTATTTGATGTAGTAATCAATTTTTCTTCCATAGCCATTGCTAAGCATTAGTATATTTGTATATGTGTGTGTGTACCTATAACTTCAAGTCCTGTTGATGCAAAATGTATTACTTTTCTGATAGGGAATACATTTCATTTGGTTCATTTTTTAAAAAATAAGTAATAGAAATCTCTTTCCCCACTTCATTTTTTCATATATTTAGTCAAAGCCATTTTCTCCGGAAAGCTTTCCAAACCTTTGAGTAAGTTTTCTCCATTTTTTTGGAGGAATATTTTAATATG
Organism: Anolis apletophallus; assembly: GCA_030556195.1. Taxonomy (NCBI): domain Eukaryota; kingdom Metazoa; phylum Chordata; class Lepidosauria; order Squamata; family Anolidae; genus Anolis; species Anolis apletophallus. The sequence goes on along the minus strand of JARBWK010000005.1, from coordinate 13,584,673 downwards.
CCATTTCCATCTTCACTTTGGAAGTAATCAGAAGAAAAGATATCTGAGAATGTTTTATATCTGTTTTCCTTGCCTGCTCTCTAAACTGTTAGATCTACTTGCACAGTTTTTGCTTCTGTATTATGTAAAGGAGGTCCCCTGGTGGTGCAGTAGGTTAAACTGCTGAGCTACTGAACTTACTGATTGAAGGTTGGTGGTTCGAATCCGGGGAGTGGGGCAAGCCCTAGCTTTTGCCAATGTAGCAGTTCAAAAACATGCAAATGTGAGTAGATCAATAAGTACCACTTCTGCGGGAAGGTAATGGTGCTCCATGCAGCCATGCTTGCCACATGACCTTGGAGGTGTCTATGGACAATGCCGGCTTTTTGGCTTAGAAATGGAGATGAGCACCACTCTCAGAGTTGGATTTGACTAGACTTAATGTCAGGGGAAACCTTTACCTTTTATTACATAAAGGAGAATGAGAGTCTTATTTGTGGCTGGAATCCTGTTGATGACTCACACTTTTGAGAAGTTCCAAAATATTCATATCCTGAATGAGGCTAATGTTATGTTCCTACATGGAGGAGCTTGCAAAGTGACCAATGTACCCTGGAACCAATGCAGAATTGCAACTGATGCACCATGGGATCAATATGCAGTGGTCATGATGCACATTGGTCCTGTTGTGCACCAGACATAATATAAGCTAGGGAGAGTGTTAATACATGTTGGTAAAGCCCAATGAACATCAAGACACTCTTGCATCCTTGCAGTTCACTAACAGGGTGGAGCTCCTGGTGATGAAATGGGTGAAACATTTGTGGTGGTAGAACTGCTGACCAAAAGGTCAGCGGTTCAAATCTGGGGAGTGGGGGTGAGTTCCCATCTGTCAGCTCCAGCTTTTCATGCAGGGACATGAGAGAAGCCTCCCACAGGATGTTTGCTGGGCAACATCCTTGAAGACAGCCAATTGTCTCACACAGAAGTGACTGGCTGTTTCTCAAGTCACTCCTGACATTTTAAAAAACTAATAGAGTTTCTAAGGGTCTCTGCGTTATATGCAATCCCAAGGCCATTCTGAAAATGAAGACAGAGGACTCACGTGGGAACAGACTTTAGCATGTGGAGTATTTAAGGCAGTCTGGCCACTTTGGAGACCTCTTTTGGCATTTTCCAGCAACCTACACTCTCCCCCTCAGTGCAATACAAATACAGCTAACTGGGTCAAGGCTGGGTAGGATTTTTTCCCCTTTGCAGAGAGAAATGTACAAACACCACATTGCATATACGAGATTTGTATAAAATTGAAATTTGCCATTGAATGGTGGCCATAAACTAAGTTATCACTGGCATGTACAGGAGGGAGAATATAAGAGCTGATGTGCACTTTGGCAACCCACCTCCTTTGGAATGAAGGGTAGGCCCCTGGAATAGCTTCTCTAGGTTTTGCAACTTGAGATGCTATGAAGAAGAGGCACTTGGAGGGGTTGCTATTTCTCATAAAGTCTTGTGGTTTGAGATGGAGTGCCTTTGGTTGGCCTTCCAGAAAATGACTGTCCAGGGTGAGCAAGCCATAGATTTGGATTGCCATGAGATCAGGTGTTTCACCCAAAGATGGGCTGAAGAGGTGGTCATGGGTTTGCACCTGTCCTTTGGCTAAGGTTGGAAGAGATCCTAAGGGCCATCCAGTCCAACCCCTTTAACACCACAGAGGTCAAGATCTTCTGGGGAGGCCCTTGCTTCGCAAGTGTGGTTGGTGGGGATGAGAGGCAGGACCTTCTCAGTGGTGGCTCCCCGAGTCTGGATCTCTCTCCCCAGTGAGATTAGATCAGCCTTTTGGCCTTTAGAAAGAGAATAAAGATATGGTTATGGAACCAAGTTTTTGAATAGTAACATAGCACAGTACAAGAAGTAAATAGGAATATGTGTAATCTACATCTGGAATGGCCCAGTCTACGAGTTTGGATTATGTGATTTTAATGTTTTTTTAGACATTTTTAATTCTTATACTTTACATTTAAACGTTCCATTATCTTGTGGTGAATTTGTCCTATTGTATTTTATGCTTCATCATATGCTGTTTGATTGATTTGGTTTATGTATGTAATAGGGCTGTTACCAAATTTAGGATATGCCCACATTTCGGAAGTTTTTCGGATACTTCCAACTTTTAAAGCAATTTCGAGAGCAGCCCTCCCAACAGGAAATCCGAAATCTGAATTCTGAATTTGGGAATTCGGAATTCTGAATTTTGGATGTCATTTCCGAATTTTCTTGCTGATTGCTCATTGGCTGATGGCTAACAGCTGACTCTCCCTTCTGCTGATTTTTTTGCCCATTTATGAAAGTGGATGACATTTTTGAAGACTTCTGAAGACTTCCGAATTTTGGAAATACTTCCGAATCAATTCCGAATTTTTATTTTATTTTATTTTTTTTATTAAAGTTTATTGATTTAAAAGCAGAGACATAACATACAATTTGACAATAGGTTTACATAGAGGGTAATGTAGGAGTTGGGGAGGGGTGGTTGGGGGTATGGGGGGAAGGGGGTTAGACATATCGGGTAAAACATAACCATTTAAAAGAAACATACAAACAGGTTAACTTCGCCCATTGGAATATCCGCATAAATATATTTCTTAGAGTCGTTTTCTATGTTCTATATTCTTCATATCCAAAATCCCTTTAGACTTATACTTTCTTTCTTGTTGATATAATCTACAAAGGGTTTCCACACTTTCGAGAAGTGAGCAATTGATGTTCCTCTCATTATTTGTGTTAGTCGATCCATTTCTGCAATTTCTAATATTTTATACAGTATCTCCTTTTCCTCTGGGACTTCTCTTCTCTTCCAATATCTAGCTGCCAGAATTCTGGCCGCCACATTTATATACCACAGAAGCTTCTCCGATTCTTTTTTCATTTGTTTGAAATTTATCGGAATTTTTTCGGAGGTCTAAATAATCTGAAATGTAATCTATAACTACATCCGAAACGAGTTTTGAAACTTTTTAAAAAATCAAACAGCCCTAGTATGTAAGGCATTGAATTTTACCTTTTTTTGTAAACCACTTTGAGTCCCCCCAGGGGTGAGAAAAGTGGTATATAACTACTGTAGATAAATAAATAAATGAAATATGGCCATCCTGCCTCGGTTTAAAAACCTCCAGGGAAGGAGAATCCATCACACCCCAAGGCAACATATCTCACTGTCTAAAGGCTCTTACCATCAGGAAATTCTTCCTAATGCAGTTTGAATTCATTGCTCCATGACCTAGTCTCTGGAACAGCAGAAAAAAGCTTGCCCCCTCAAGGTGAGGTTGCTTTCTCCTCCCACACACATTTCTATTAAATGTTTGATGGAAATGTCTGTCTTGGCTCATTATTTCATGTTTGGTTTCCAATGCAATGTAGACTATGATGGAGAAGTCAAGCCTATATTCTGCAATAAAGACAATATTATAACTTGTAAAAGTTTTCACAGATGTAATGGAAAGGACTTCCTGTTTCCCTTGCTTCATTTATATGTTATGCACACTGGTGTTATGAAAAACTGTTACATTTTTTTGGTGGGGGACCAAAGACAGGAATTGTTTTCAGGCAACTTCTCTGTTTTGTTTAGTCTATCCATTTTCCTTCCCTTTCAGCTCTTGGAAATGTGATGTCGTTGAAAGGCGGCACAACTCTGTTTTAAACACAAGCAAAATCATATTTGTTAAAGGTCAAACATCCAAGTCAACATCTCAAATTTAGAACTGGGCATTTTTCTACAGTTTTGCATTTTCTGGAGGTGTCTGTGTTTGGCCTCTGAGCAAAACATTCAGAATTGAACACTGAGTCATTACTGAGGCTGTTGGATCGATGCATCTCACCCAAAGCGCCTGCTTATTTCCTCCTACTGTGTTCTGCTGCTTCTGAGAATTTTGCAAGCAAAGAACATGGCAAACTCTTGCAAGTTTACATTACAAAAGAAAGGAGCAAAGATGATTAGAATTTCCTTTTATCAGCATTAATTATTCGGAAGAGCTTTGTTCAGAAACAGTAATCTTCAAAACTCGTAAAACCGAGCACTTCCTGCTACATGCAGTTGTAGCTGATTTGTTTGGAGGGGTGTCTCAGATAAAAGCATTGTTTATCACCCTGCAAATTTGTTAAATAAACAAGAAAATGTATGACAAAAATAATGGAAATAATGGAATAAAATTGATGCACTGTTCATTCTTTCAGAGGTTTATAATGACTGTTTATCACAAATACCTCACAATAGCATGTGCCTTCCTTGGAACACAAAACAAACATTTTGTTCAGTGTACCAAGAGGGGCTTATTTTCAATATAGGACAACCAGAAAGGATTTTCTGGTGCGTATTTACAAGTTTTGAAACTTTTTGTAAGATGTGATATAAGATGTGAGAGCAGGACCATAAGGAAGGCTGTGGTGCTGGAGGAAAACCCCAAGAGTGCCTTGGACTACAAGAAGATCCAACCAGTCCATACTTCAGGAAATAAAGCCTGACCGCTCACTGGAGGGAAGGATATTAGAGGTATATATGAAGTACTTTGGCCACATAATGAGAAGACTGGAAAGCTTAGAGAAGACAATTATGCTGGGGGAAAAGGAAAGAAAAAGGAAGTGGGGCAGACCAAGGGCAAGATGGATGGATGATATCCTTGAAGTGCTTGGCTTGACTTAAGTTGCTGGGGGTGGTGACGGCCAACATGGAGCTGTGGCGTGGGCTAGTCCATGAGGTCACAGAGTCAGAAGCGACTGAACAAACAACAACAGAGGATGGAACGTGATTGGTTTTGCTGCTCCAGAGGGTAGCAACCAAATCAATGTGTTCAGATTAGAAGATTGGGAGTAAACATTAGGAGGAACTCTGGCTTCTGCTCTACCAGCAGCTTCTCCAGGCTTGAGGATGGCAGTGCCAAGCCAGCCTTGTGCTAGGTATGCCACCACTGGCTTGGCACTGCCATCCTCAAGCCTGGAGAAGCTGCTGGGAGCTCCAAAGCCAGAGGGGGAGGGGCGGGGCTTAGCATGGCCTGGCTCCGTCCCACTCTGGCTTTCGCTCTACCAGCAGCTTCTCCAGGCTTGAGGAGGGCACTGCCAAGCCAGTGGTGGCATAGCTAGCACAAGGCTGGCTTGGCACTGCCATCCGCAAGCCTGGAGAAGCTGCTGGTAGAGCTGAAGCCAGAGGTGGCGGAGCCAAGCCCTGCCCCTGCCCCCTCCCCTCTCCAGCCTAGAGGAGGTAGGTAGATCTTTCTGACTTGGTTTTATTATAAGTAGCTCACATGCTGAAAAAGTGTGGGCACTCCTGGTCTAGACTACCATTTGGAATTATCCTGGATAATGTAACAGTATCCAAATTTATTTGGAACAGTTCAAATCTACTTAATAAAACTAAAATATAAAAAGCCTAGCTTGTCCAACTTAACCTTTTGTCTGTATCATGCAGTCTAGTTGCTTGGGGTCAGCCTGAATAGAAAGGCATTTGCTTACAGGCAGAGGGACAACAGGGAAGGAGAAAAATAGAGGATTGCTGCTGTATAATAATGGATTGTAACATTACAAGATGTCATTTTTCTCCCTTTTCTCATTACTGAACTGAGCCTTTCTGCTGGGTGAAACTGGAGAACATTCATTCTTCTATACATTTATAGGATTCCATTACAGAAACAAATGGAGCCAGAAATGTTCTGTCATGAGAAAACTGTTTATTGGTGGAGGATGTATATGATGTCAGGAGAGAGTGAAAACCCAACTGACTTTCAATATTGCAATGATGTGGCAAGAACATTTGAACAAAAATGGATTTTTCAGTGAAGAGGCACTCAATGGAGATCATCCTGGTCCCTGAGTAATGTTTGCTTAACAGAAGAATTGCAAGGAAATTGATTCTGGAGGATTTAGGGCTCAGTGTTACAAATAAAAAAGGCATGACTAGTCAACCCCTACTAGTAAAGAAAATGTTCAGATGTATGTATCATTTCAAAAGATAGCACATCCTGTTTAGTTCAGAACAACAGCACAGTATGGGAAAGCTATTTTTGAAATGCTGATCCTAGAGTTTCCCCATCAGCATGTGACATGGTCAAAAATGGACTGGGGAATAGTGTGAATGCTAGAAAATGAACTGTACAGGGCCACACACACACACACACACACACACACACACGTGAGAGAGAGAGAGAGAGAGAGAGAGAGAGAGAGAGAGAGAGAGAGAGAGGAGAGATCATTTTGGAGTTTGATTTTGTGTGGAGTTGATTAAAATATTCTCTCTTAGCATCTCTAGATCTTCCAGTATGATTTTATTGTCAACTTCCAATAGAAGGACCTATACAACATTCCTAGAAAAGAGTTCTCTCGGATTATAAAAAGGAAGCTGATGAAGAAGCACAACTTTCAAACTATCTACAGACCCAGGAAGAAAATCCAACAAATGCTACGTACAGCGAAGGATAAGAGGGATCCTCTCACCTCTGCAGGAGTCTACCATATACCATGCAACTGTGGACAAGTCTCCATAGGGAACACCCAATGCAGCACAAGCCCAGACACGAATCTAGGAACATGAAAGGGACTGCGGGCAAATTCAACCAGAGAAGTCAGCAGAGCACTTGATGAACCAACCTGGACACGGCATATTATTTGAGAACACAGAAACACTGGATCATTCTAACAACCACCATGTCAGACTACACAGAGAAGCCATCGTATCAGACAAGCATGTGGACAATTTCAACAGGCGAAAGCTTGGACTGAACAGAATCTTCACTGCTTTGGTCTGATTTTTACAAAATGTACACATGCTTTTATATGCGTGAGTGAAGGAAACAGTATTGTCTTCACAGGACAGAGACACTTTCTGCTCAGTAGAAAATGCTATATTTTGCACAAAAATCATGTGTGAATTGTATGTAATATAAGAGTGTATCTATCTATACTTTAGAATTACTGTGATTCTACACCATTTAACTGTCATGGCTCAATGCTATGGAATAAAGAAATTTATAATGTGATGAGTCACCAACACTATTTGGCAGAGAAAGCTAAAGAACTTGTAAAACTACAACTCCCAGGATTCCATAGAAATCAGTCTTGGATGTAGAGGCTGTCAGAACTCGAGGTTCTTAGCCTGAGTGAGGCTAAAGGAACTTAGAGTCTGACATGAAAGACAGCCCTGCAGACCGTGGGGAATTCCTGGGGATGATGCAATCGCCCAGGAGGGTGCTGAGTCATGGGGGATGTGACGTGGCTCTGTTGGACATAATGCTGAGTCAGCGGAAGATGGTTTAAGACTGACTGGGCATAACCTTCTGGGGACACTGGATGCAGCACTGGGTGTTGCTGAGTCATATAGGCATGATGCAACCCTGACCGGACATTGCGGGTGGCGGGAAGGAGGGGTTGTTTGTATATAAGGTGGTGTGGGGTGAAGTGAAAGCGCTTTGGCTTTACGAGTATTGAACCTCTAATAAAACCCAGTGGATTGACGAGAAGACTCTGCGTGATTCTTGGGCGGAATTGGAGCGGCCTTACAGAAGCCAAAGCCGTATCAACTTTCCCTGATATGGAGAGGTTGGAGGAGGAGGATTACCTTGATCGTTGGAACCTCACTTCGGAGGAAATCCGAAGAACGATGGAATGGGAGTGGACTACCATCGACCAGATCGGAGTTCCAGATGAGTCCAGAGAAGCAGCGGCGCAGTGGCGTGCGTCTGTTCAGGTGGACATGGGTGCTCGTCGAAAGGAGGCCAGAGAAGTTGATGCCTGGAGAGGTGCGGCTCAGGTGGTTTCAGGACGAGTGGCAGGAGGATTCAGAGAAGCAGGTGAGTGTGGAGGCCCTGTTCAGGTGAACTTCCGGGGAACTGGAGAAGGGTCCCAAGAAGCAGTGAGGTCCACTGTTCAGGGGGACCCTCAGGCAGTTCTCGGGGATGCAGCTTGGAGGAGGAGGAGACTGCATTCGGGTAGTAGTGCGACTACCGAACCGGAGGAGCCCACGGAGTTGGAGGTCCTGCAGTGTCACATGGAGGCGATGGAGACTACGTTCCGGCGGATGTCCAAGGAAATGGCGAGGAAGGAGCTGGCGTGGGAATCTATGTGGAGTGCTCCTGGAGGAGGGAACTTTACCCATTATTCCTGGATGGACGGTGAGAAGCCAGAGGAGCGTCCTAGATCTCCTTCGGGGGTGTGGACGGGTGGTGATGCCGTTGGTGGAAGTCGAGGAAGGAGAGCCGGAGTTCCGTTGGGACATATTCCAGAAGAGAGAGAATCGAGAGGATGTTCTGTGCCGGCTGGCCTGGGCCGTGGTATCGGGCCGGGGAGAGAACAGAGGCAAGAGATGCCTCGCATGATGGACTATGGAAATAGGCCAAGAAAGGAGCCCCTTCGGGCTGAATTTGAAGGTGAGGCATGCAAAGTTGCCTTTTTCGTGGCCACAGTGGAGGCCACATGGAGGACTATGGCCATTTGTACCCGAGCGAAGGTAGTCGGGTGAGAGCTATAGGAGCAGCTTTCAAGGGACGAGCGGCTGAGTGGTACGTCCAGTGCCACGATCGTCGGGATCCCTGCTTGAGATCTGTGCAGGCTTTCCTAAGGGAGGGGGGTGAGAAATCGGTTTCGAGACCCTTTGGAGAGAGTGAGGGCGAAGGAGGCGCTAAGAAGTTTGGTGCAAGGGTCTCGTTCAATAACCGAATATTCTGAGGAGTTTATGAGCCTAGCGGGGAAGATGGTCGAGTGGTCGCCCGCTACGTTGTTGGAGCTTTACAAGGATGGCCTGAGGAGGGAGATCCTGGAGTGGTGCCTTCATCGGGATGACCCCGGAGATATTGATGGCTGGATCCAGTTGGCCGGTAATGTGGAAGGTATCCTGGCCCAGGTGCAGAGGCGTAAGTCGATGGCGGCTGGAAAGTTTCGTGGGGAGCTTAGGCGGAGTTCGACGGATGGACGAGGAGCCCGAGGAGAGCCCCGGTGTGTTGGTGCCAGTGAGGGGAAGCCGGGCGGAGTGAGGAGACCCATGATGGGGAAAGGGCTTTGTTTTGTTTGTCAGAAGCCTGGACATTTAGCAGCCCAATGTTGGCAAAAGAGACTGCCGGAATCCAAACGTTCAGTGGTAGCTGGAGGGGCGCTAGGTGACAAGTTGGAACAACCCTCTGTTGGGGTGAGTGTGGGGCCCCGAAGCATTCAATGTCCTTTAGAGATATGGAAGGAGACAGGTTATGAAAAGCATCGGGCATTTGTGGATTGTGGGTGTTCCGAAAATATCATGGCTCCCAGTTTAGTGAAAAAGTTAAAGTGTAGTACCAAAGTTATGCCAGCCCCGGTGCATTTTGCTCAATTGTATGGTACATTTGTAGAAGGGGGTCCATTCCCTTTAAGTACCAAGGGGTTAAAAGTTAAAGTGGGTCCTTGGAAAGGGGAAATAGATTTCGTGCCCGATAAGTGAGCATAAAGTAGTATTGGGTATGCCATGGTTGGGACAAGCTAACCCCCAAATTAACTGGAAGTCAGGATTAGTAGAATGCAGGGCGGTCCCTGTGGAGAAGGTATTTCCTGGGATTGGGGGAGGAGATTTTAAAAATCGGTTGAATGGCATTCCAAGGGAGTATTGAGATTATGCTGATGTGTTTGACCCTGTATTAGCTAAATGTCTTCCTCCTATTAGAAATGTTCAGTGTAGAGTGGAGATTAAGGAAGGGGCGTTGTTACCTAAACCGAAAATCTATCCCATGTCAGCAAAGGAAAAGGTGGCTTTAAGGGAACAGATTGATGAGTATCTGAAGAAGGGATTTATTGAATGATCTGAGTCCCCCATTGCCGCCCCTGCATTGTTTAGGGGAAAAAAGGATGGGAAGTTACGTTTATGTATTGATTATAGGGGATTGAATGCAATAAGTACTACAAATTGCTACCCCTTGCCATTAATCAAGGACTTATTAGGACAACTTGGAGGAGGGCAGTACTTTACAAAATTGGATTTGATAGACGCGTTCCATATGGTGAGGGTGCGAGAGAATGACAAATGGAAGACAGCGTTTTCGTGTCCTCTAGGGCTTTTCCATGGACCGTCATGCCTTTCGGTTTGGCTGGAGCCCTGGCATATTTATGCAATTGATTAATGAGGTGTTACACCCCCTATTATATAGGGGTGTGTATGTATATTTAGATGACATTGTGATCATGATGGAAACGAAGGAAGAGCACGTTAGTTTAGTTCGGGATGTGTTGGGACGATTAAGGCAAGCGAAATTGTATGCCAAATTGAGTAAATGTGAATTCGGGAAGACCCAGATTGATTTCTTGGGGTATCGCATTAGTAGGGATGGAGTAGCGATGGATCCAGCGAAGGTGGAGGATGTTGTTCGTTGGGAGGCTCCACAGACTAGAAGACAGCTGCAAGCGTTTTTAGTTTTGGCTAATTTTTACCGGACTTTCATCCCGGATTTTGCAAGGATTACTCTTCCTTTAACAGAGTTGTTAAAGACTAAAGGAAAGGGGGAGTCTAGGAAGGTAAAATCTCCTGGGGCTAGATTGATGTGGACAGAAGCCTGTCAGGTAGTGTTTGTTAGATTGAAGAGAGCTTTTACCACTGAACCATTATTGATGCATCCGGATATTGAAAAGCCTTTTGTTGTGCAGAGCGATGCCTCTGCTTGGGCTTATGGGGGAGCATTGTTGCAGCGGGACGCTCAGGGGAGGTTACGGCTGTGTGCCTATTTTTCAAAAAAGTTTGGTGAACAGGAAAAGAAATTGGCCTGTTTGGGAAAAGGAGACGTATGCTGTGCGCTGCGCTTTACAGATGTGGCGGCATTTTTTGGAGGGGGCTGTTCATCCTTTTGAGGTATTGACAGATCATAGAAATTTGCAGTACTTGAGAAATCCTCAGAAGTTGTCTCCCAAGCTGGTGCGATGGGCCCAGTTCTTCTCTAGATTTAACTTCACCCTGAAGCATATAAAAGGGAAGGAGAATGTGGTGGCAGATGCCTTGTCTCGCTATCCCGCGGTGGGACCTAATCCTCCTTCGAGTTTGGAGGATGTATTCACTAAAAAGCAGTGGGGTTTGGAGGTGCAAACCCGGTCTCAGGTGAGAAAGGGGAAGGAAGGGGAAGAGGATAGGGTGAAGGGATGGACGCCAGTGTTACAGACCTTCTATTTGAAAGATGAGTGGTTGCGGAACCATGAAGGAGAGTGTCAGAGTTTGGATGGGCTATGGTTTTTTAAAACCAAGCTTTATGTGCCCCAAGGATTAAGGAGAAGAGTATTGGAATTGGGGCATGACCATAAGACTGCTGGGCATTGGGGCCTGACTAAAACTCTCCTGGCGTTACAGAGTCGTTACTGGTGGCCTGGAATGAGGACTGATGTAAGGAACTACGTTCAAAGTTGTGAAGCGTGTGCAAGGGGTAAGGCCCCTACCGCTAGGCCCCAAGGATTGATACAGACTGTTGCTACCCCAATCCGACCCTGGACACATGTAAGTACTGATTTCGTTGGAGAATTGCCAGTAAGTAGGGGTTATAGGTACATCTGGACTGTATTGGATTTATTTTCAAAACAGGCGCATTTTATTCCGTTGACGTGGTTGCCTTCGGCGGAGAGATTAGCTAAGCTGTATGTTCAGCATGTATATAGGCTGCATGGTTGTCCTGAGCAGGTGCTCAGTGATCGGGGGGTTCAGTTTACTGCAAGATTTTGGGAAGCGTTTTTGGATGTTCTGGGAGCGGATCGGAATCTGACGTCTGCGTATCACCCTTGCTGTAATGGTGGCGTGGAACGTGCGCAAAAATCGCTAGGTAGTTATTTGAGAATTTATACGAATAGGCAGCAAAATGATTGGGCGGATTTGCTGCCCTATGCTGAAATGGCTTACAACGGATCAGTGCATTCGTCCACTGGGAGGACGCCGTTCTCTGTTGTATACGGACAGGAGGTGTTGCCTTTGCTGCAACTGCCTAGGCGTGAGGGAGAGCTTGAATCTGAGGAGTGGAGTGTGAGAGCACAAGCGGAATGGAAGGAAGTAGTCGAGACTTTGAGAAAGGAACAGGGGATGTATAAGAAATTTGGAGATAGGAAAAGGCAAGAGGGTGAGGATTATCAAGAAGGTGACTTGGTATGGTTGTCCACGCAGAATATAAAGTTAGGTCTGCCCTCCAAAAAGTTAAGTCTGAAATACCTGGGACCCTTTCGGGTGGCTCAAAGGGTGAATAAGGTGTCCTATAGGTTGACCCTACCCAAAGGGATGGGCAAGATCCACCCTATGTTTCACTGTAGCCTTTTGAAAAATATGTACATCCAGTGATGCCCAAAGATTGAGTGTATTTTGTTTCTGCAGGGGGAGGAAGACGAGGTGGAGGAGACCCTTATGTCAGAACTCGAGGTTCTTAGCCTGGGTGAGGCTAAAGGAACTTAGAGTCTGACATGAAAGACAGCCCTGCAGACCGTGGGGAATTCCTGGGGATGATGCAATCGCCCAGGAGGGTGCTGAGTCATGGGGGATGTGACGTGGCTCTGTTGGACATAATGCTGAGTCAGTGGAAGATGGTGCAAGACTAACCGGGCATAACCTTCTGGGGACACTGGATGCAGCACTGGGTGTTGCTGAATCATATAGGCATGATGCAACCCTGACCGGACATTGCGGGTGGCGGGAAGGAGGGGTTGTTTGTATATAAGGTGGTGTGGGATGAAGTGAAAGCGCTTTGGCTTTACGAGTATTGAACCTCTAATAAAACCCGGTGGATTGACGAGAAGACTCTGCGTGATTCTTGGGCGGAATTGGAGCGGCCTTACAGAGGCATCCTTGGTTTCAAAAAGTGTGCCATTTTCAAAGTCTTTCTTGCTATAAGTAGAAAATTGTGAAATTGTTTGCTGCATCTTTGGAGGACAGAATTAGTAAAGAATTGCATCCCTAAAGAACAGACAGGCAAAGCGCCATCATGCCTTGGCCTCAGACATTGATAAAAGGCTCTGCATCCATCTCAACTCCACTGCTGTGGTTTTGGAGTAGGCAGATCTCTAGACTTAATCCCTGACTCCTTCTGCCATTCCCATTTTTCTCTATGTTGTGTATATTTAGATTGTAAGTGATAACCATGTATGTAAAGTACTATATAATTTGCTGTTGTGGGCTTTCAAGCTGCTTCTGACTTATGGCAAACCGAAGGTGAACCTTTCATGGGGTTTTCTGGGCAAGATTGGTTCAAAGAGGGGTTGCTTTTGCCTTTGCCTTCCTCTCAGAGAATGTGACTTTTTCAATGTTACCAAATGGTTTTCCATTGCTAAGAGGGGATTAAAACCCTGGTCTCCGGAGTTGTAGGAAACCCACAACCATGGTATCCTGCTAAATAAATGAGCAAATATACATGCAACACATATGGACAAACGTTTCGCTATAGAGTCAAGTCACAGTGGGATGCTGGCATGAGGTGACCAGGGGATAATTTCTATTGATTTCAGGGCTTGGAATTGAGTTCCCATCCATATATTGTTGAGCTAGTGGGTCTAGTCAATATAGGCAATAGTGAGGAAGGTTGGAAGATTTAGTTCGGCACACAAGTGGAACAGCACGTGGTTTCCCCTATCCATCCTTATCCTCACTACTTGTCCCTTTAAAAATTATTATTATTGACTGGCAGTATAGGATCATAATAGCAATGTTGTTTTTGTTGTTTATTTGTTCAGTCACTTCCCACTCTATGATTCTATGATTCAGTCTTAACCGTATCTCAAACAAAATTGCTTGAAATTGTAAATGCTTGGCAGCCTTTAATTGCATCCACTGCCTAATAGAAACTATGTGTGCCACAGTCAGAGTCTGAACCATATTCATTTGCTACAAGCCAGCAAATCTATCATATGGTTATCTTTTAGCCTGGAAACCAAGAGTGGGTGTTGGGTTAGGTCAAGGAAAGGAAGAGGCTGAATTCTGAGCAAGCACTACCTGGATAGTCAATTAGGAAAAGAGTACTATCAGATATGCCCATGTTGAGTATCTCCTTGGCTCTCCTTGGGTGCCCAAGAAGATCATTTTCATCTCAGGTAAAATGGGAAAGATCTAGTCTGCTGTTGAGTGCAAAAAGAATTACCAAGTCCTTATTTGGTGTGAAGTTCACTTGATTCAATTAGCAAGTGCGTAGTGCTGCCAATGCCTGTCCTGCCTCATGCATGTTCTCCACAGGAATTGGATGGAATGAGATAAAAAAAACCCTCTTCTTCCGAAATAGCCTGAGGTGCCTGTGAAAATTATTTTCCATCCTATGTCAGAAAAAAAGTTTCAAGTTTCGTTAACTTCTATAAAGCCTGAGGCTACTATCCTTGAGTTAACTAGTAGGGGTGGATATCACCAGTCTTTATCCTTATAAACCGTTATTATTTCGTATTTAAATCAATTTAGACCCTAATTCGACCCGCAGCCAGCAACCCGGAAGTGACGTTTCTAAATCGAAACCGGGTTTGCCATTTCCGTAAAGGGCGCGGTATTATGTCATTTTTATTTCCACCCTTTCTTATCTTTAACCCCTATTGGTTCTCAGGTGGCGGGGGAGAGTGGAGGCGATGCCCTCCACACTCCCTCGCCAGCTGAGAACCAACGCAGGTTAAAGATAACCTGTGTTGGTTCTCAGGTGGCAAGGGGGTGTGGAGGCGATGCTCTCCACACTCCCTTGCCAGCTGACAACTAACACGAGTTAAAGATAACCCGCGTTGGTTGTCAGCTGGCGAGAGGGCGTGGAGGGCATGCGCTCCATTCCTCCTCGCCAGCTGAGAATCAACCCGCGTTAGAGATATCGCGGCTTGATTCTGAGCTGGCGAGGGGGTGTGGAGGCGGGCATCCCCTGCGCACTGCGCATGCATGGCAGCACTAACGAAATAGTAACGAATTTTGTTATTAAATACGGCTCAATTTTGAAACAGAGCCGGAAAATTGTGCAAGAGTATCACTTTCGAAACCGAAGCGGTTCCTCCCCCGAGTTTAGAAACTTTTTTTTGGATCAACCACCCCTATTAACTAGAGTAGATCTATCAATGGCACTTTAGAATTAATACAGAAAACATGATGACCATGTCTAAATATGTGAAAGGATGTCATAAGGAGGAGGGAGCAAGCTCATTTTCTATTGCTCTGGAAACTAGGACTTGAAGCAATGGGTTCAAATGACAGGAAAGGATATTCCACCTGAACATTAGGAAGAACTTCCAGACCACATGATCTGTTCAGCAGTGGAACTCTCTGCCTCAGAGTGTGATGGAAGCTCCTTCCTTGGAAGCTTTTAATAAGAGGCTGGATGGCCATCTGTCAGGGATACTTTGTGCCTTTCCTGCATGACAGAGAGTTGGACTAGATGGCCCATGTGGTCCCAACCCTATGATTCCATGATTCAATGTCTGAATAGCTATCTTTGATGAAATCTGAAATTTTTACTTCTTTGGGATTGGCATCAAAAAAGATGCCAGTGGAAATTCCGTTTTTGTCTCTCTTCCTACTTTCCTTTCATTTTTGTTTGTTTGATGGATTGATTCATATTACTCCTTTCTCCCAAAATGAAACTCCAAGTAGCTCCCGTCTGCAATACTTTTGATTTCTTCAGAAGTTCAGTAAGTTCTTCCAACATGATTCAAATAACAATCTGATCATAATTTATCCTGGTGCTGCCCACTTTTTGTGGTGCAATGAGCAAATTGTTGCTGATGACTCTTCATTGCGAAGGCAGTGGAAAAGGTTATCATCAGTAGAGAACCATTGAGTTGGAGAAGACCTCATGGGCTATCCAGTCCAACTCCCTGCCAAGAAGCAGGATGGTCGCATTCAAAACACCCCTGACAAATGGCCATCCAGCATCTGCTTAAAAGCCTCCAAAGGAGGAGCCCCCACCACACTCTGGGGCAGAGAGTTCCACTGCTGGACAGCTCTCTCTCACACACATAGTCCAGAAGTTCTTCCTAATGTTCAGGTGGAATCAGTATTGCTCCTTTAATTTCTGGATTGTGTTTCTTTTGACTTTATTATCTGTACCTACTTGCATGACAAACATAAAAAATAAAATGCAGATGCAAAGAAGATTTAATCTTTGTATATGTGAACATGACAGCAGTAATCTGAAAACTGAAAAGATATAACATATAATCATAAAAATTGTAGAGTTGGAAGGAACCTCAAGGGTCATCTATTTATTTATTTACTTTATTTATATTCTGCTCTTCTCACCCCGAAGGGGACTCAGAACGGATTACAGTACACATACTTTGCAGACAATCCCTGCAGTTCAACATATGACATATAAACATATGACATCACAATACAGAACAGTACATACATTTTGACATTTAGACAAACAGAAGCAAACTTTCTGGCCACCAGGGGGAGCTAATCCAGTGCCAGTGCAGACATCTGTTGCTAAAGTTATGAGTGTCCTTCTGCTATTAAAAGAAGGCTGCATCTAATAGCAAAAGGCAGCTGATTTCATGTTGTGGATGACAATATCAAAGACAAAAAAGTAAGATGAAAGGCAGACTTCAGCTCCAAAGAGATACAAGAGATATTATTGCAGGGAGAAAATGTATCATTTGAGCTCATTATGAAAAATACATGGGTTTTTGGGATGATAAGATATTGGAAAAGAGGACTGTGGAGCGTTATACAGTTTTCAAGAATAATACATTATGTAAACAAATGAATTTGTAAAAAGCACTGACCCATGAGAGATGCAATGGAAAGAGAACCAGGGTTGGGTTAGGTCATATGTGTGGAGAAAGCCAATACAGTAAACAACTGTTTTGCCTATAGTGTGTATACTATACATATATTTATACCAAAGTAATGGCAAAGGTTTGCTGTAACATTAAGTCTAGTCATGTCCAACTCTGGGGGTGGTGCTCATCTTCATTTCTAAGCTGAAGAGATGGCAATGTCTTTAGGTCAGCATGACTGCATGGAGTGCCAGAAAGTACCTATTGATCTAGTCACATTTGGATGTTTTCGAACCGCTTGGTTGGCAGTTTGAAAGATTGATCATTCGAAAGACCGCTCCACAGATTAGAATCGCCAACCTTTCGGTCAGCAAATTCAGCAGTTCAGCGGTTTAACCTGCTGCACCACCAGGGGGCCCTTACATAGTTATTCATAAATTTATAAATATATAAGAGTTGTTATAAAGCAATTAAACAATATCTAGCTAAACCACAGAGTACTAAAAACATTAAAATTCATTAAAGGACTGTATAGGAGCCTTTAAGAACAGCACTCCACAGATATTAAGCTCTCCTCTTGGGCTGGGTTTTTGGATCACCGATGCAGAAGGAAGACCATTTCAAGATATTTTGTTGAGAACACCATCAAACCTGGTACATCCTGTATTTCTCATTGCAATGGGATTGCAATTAATTATAATTCCAGGTACAGACAAGGCTGAAGCAGGTTACAGCCAGCTATTCATTTCTATAGCTTCACGGACTTTTACCTGCAATATCAAATCAGAGAAATATGTTCTCATATAAACTTGAGAACCTAAGAAAATAGGTTCTTTGGATGAAATACATGGCTATTAAAAATTGTGCTCAGGGTTTTAAGTAAAGTCAGGATTATTTTAGTATTTTTTAAATTGGACATTCATATATATAGTTATTAGAATAATACAACTCTTTTCAAAACCACTAAAACACCAATTGGAATCTATTTATTTACAGTGATGTGCTCTTTGTACAGAATGTGATGTTCTGATTTTCAACCTGCTGTTCTTCCACCATGTACCTTATTGAAATTCTGTCTAAAGCTGGTCTGTCCCCCCAGGGCTATAAAGAGACAAATGTGAGCCATTGTCATGATGATTAGCATGCCGATTTCTTCCATCTTCTTGTATTCCAGCTGTGTTGTTAACTACATCACCAGTATATATGCATGTTGCCAGTATATATATAAGCAACTGAAACATCATTCACGCTGTTATTGAACCACCGGGACCCCAAGCGGACACCAAAACCCAAGGCCATGGATAGGTCTTGATAACCAAGTCCATACGAGCTTTCATGCAGAAACCTAATTTAGGCTAACACTCACAGGTGACTTTTAGTTTGGACAAAGCATGTACACATTCACTGGGAGGAACATAGGAAAATTCCATCACCCTTTGGGCTTCAGGCATAACCCCCTAACAATACCTCTGCCTCTTACCCAACAATGGATCCAAACCAGAAGTCACAGAGGTTAGCCAACACCCTTCCAGACATATTATGAGGGTTGAATGAAAAGTAATGCCGCCATCTTCATAAGTCCTCAACAGATGGCAATACTGGTATGCGGCAGGTACTGGCTTGTTCAGTAGACTTTCCTCTACAGTTCCATTTTGACAGGAAGCCTTAGCATTGAACAGTTGTGTTGTTAAAGTGCAAAGTATGGAACCTTGCGCATATGGTCGGTCAATGAGACTTAAGCAACGTGCAGTCACTGAATTCTTGACAGCAGAAGGTGTCACCCCAAAGGAGATTCATTGGAGAATGCAAGCTGTTTATGGTGATTGTGTTGATGTGATTATTGTATGTCATTGGGCAAGTAAGTTTAAAGATGTTGAGGTGGGAACATCTGACTTGCATGATAAACAAAGAGTTGGACATCCTGTGATAGCAACCTCCAAGTTTCACAAGCAAAAGGTTGACAGATTGACAGAGACTGGATCTCACCACCATACGGTATCCTCCATACAGTCCAGATTTAGCACCGTCTGACTTTCATCTGTTCCCAATAATGAAAGAATATCTGCAGGGACATCACTATGCTTCTGATAAAAATGTTGAAAGAACTGTGAGACACTGGTTACGTAAATAGTGTCAACTTCTTCTGTGACAGTTTCAGAAAACTTGTTCATCGTTGGCAGAAACGTATCCAATTGTCTGGTGATTTTGCGGAAAAATGAATAGTGCTAGTTAAAGACCACGTTCTAAGGATTATTTCTGCATTTAATTTATTAAAATATTCCCACCCAAACCCTCATAACATCCATTAACACCTATAAACTCAAACCCTACCCACATTCTTTCCCCCATGCACCCATGAGAGGCAGACCAAGAAACAGCCTCAGAACTTCAAATTGAGCAATGACCGTTTGTTAAAATTCATGCCAGACTCAAAAACCAATCAGCAACAATGGCAAATGGTGCATCTCAACCAACCAGTATGCAGATCCTAGCCAGGTCCCACCTGAGCCAAACTCCTATAAATGCTTCTGCATGGTATCATTACAGTATGTCCGTTTTGAGAGAACAGACAATGCTGGCATCTATTTTGACTGAAGTGAATAAATACTCTGTTCCTTTGTCTATGTCTCATTTGATCTTTAGAGTTTGGCACACCAGGCCTCCGAACCCATGGTTCCTGCGGTAGCTGATATCACTCAACAATATTAGCTTCATAGGAAATTCAGTGCAACTTCCCAGCAACTTTTAATCACAAATTTTAAACTTGCATTTTATGTTTAATTTTTGTTCTGTGTATTTTAATATGTATTTTGTAGAAATGTATTTTATTACATATATTTTGTAGAATGGTTTTATATAATTGTGTGTCTTTAGCTGTGTTGTAACCCGCCTTGAGTCACAAGGAGAGGCGGGTAAGAAATAAAATTATTATTATTATTATTATTATTATTATTATTATTATCCAAACCTTTGTATAGCTTTATTGGAATTTTGAAATCTTCCTTTTCTCTCGGCCAATGTTATCCTGAAGATGAATTTACTAGGTGTTAGGAATTGTGGGAGTAAGAGTCCAAAACACCTGGAGGACCCAAGTTTGTCTGTGCCTGATCTATATTGTTGAATTGACACCACTTTAACTGCCTCGGCTCAATGCTATGAAAGCATGGAAGTTGTAGGATTCCAATCCCTGCTCAACCATAAAGCCTACTGTGTGATACATTTTACACTTCATAAAATCCCACCGTAAGACAGAAACAACTTGAAGCGAGAAAAGAACAACAACAATTAGACCACACTAAGACGAAAACACAATACGAAACACTAGAGTAAGCACTAAATGCTGACCTGTGGAACATCTAAACTGACCACGTAGAGAGTTGTCAGGCCAGATTAACTTAGTGGTGGTGAAACATCACATGGAACTGATCTGGGATAACACAGGGGCAATGCATCTTAATGTGGCCATGTCCCACGGGTGTTGGGGTAAGTGTAGAACACACTATGGGGCACTGACACTCAATCCAAACTATCATAAAATAAATCCAAAAAGGGAAAAAGTAGTATTCTACCATTACAGATCTACATAGATCACCCTTGTAGGACTTTAATACTCATGACCATAAATTATACCATTATTACCATTATTCTTGTCTGCTTTGCTACTCTTAGTCCAGTAATCAAACCACAAAACCACAATGTTCAGCCATTGGTGACGTGTATACATTCTTGTTTAAAGACACTATCTAAAATATAATAATGGTACCTTTTTTTGGGTTGCTATTTTCTCAAGCCAAACAAAAGGCAAGCTAGCTTGATATCTTTGGAATCACTCTCAATTTAACCAGCTGCAGCATGTACTTGTTTCCCCCCAAATTGGTTAGAAATAACAAATTAAATCAGCATCTTTCATCCATCTGACATACCCGCCACTGACTTCCTGAGAGGATACAAGTGGTGTTTATTAGCTGTCTTATTTTAGTATCCATGGCAGCCTTAATTTCAAGAGGAGAGATGTCTGTGTGCATTTGTTTATGGGTCTATAGGGGGAGATGAGAGCTTGCAAGCCATGGAACCATAGCAATGAATGCTGGCAATATGCAATTCTTTTATTTATTTTTGCTGAATGTCCTTGTCCAGTGTTTTTGAAGGCGATTAAATAACACTAAACTAACAAATTAAACACATACAAAGATACAATAAGAAAAGGTTGGATATATATGCATAATCATAGAAAAGATATTTGGAAGTTACTCTTAGATAGATTTGTAGTTTTTCATGTATTATGTATGTTTTCTTTCTTTTCTTTGTGTATAATTTCCCCGTGAAGAGCATTGTCTATTTGAAAAACCATTCACTGCAAGTCTTATGAACCTTAAAAACCTTAAATAGCAATCAGAACAGTAGCTTTAATATTTGGAGGGCAGAATATGAACGAAGTGATAGATGGATGGAGATATCTACCAAGAGACAGCTTTCATCTTATTTTATATATTAAAATGTAGCTTCCTGGATAAAACATTCTGTTTTCTATCCAAAACATCCACACATACATATTTTGTGCAGAGGGAGTCTCAAATGGTGAATAATATGCTTTGAAAATAGCAGGACTTTCTTGAAGTTGGAAAAAAATAGTTAAAACTCATTGTTTTCTTTGGGAAGAAACCTAGTGAAGAATTTCATCTCATCTCCCAGACACTCAGAGCAGACACCTTTACAGACATAATGCAAAGACAAATGAACTCTGGGTTTTGTTTTGGGGTTTTTTCGTTTCAGGAGTGACTTGAGAAATTGCAAGTCACTTCTGGTGTGAGAGAATTGCCCATCTGTAAGGATGTTTCCCAGGGGTGCCAAGATGTTTTACCATTCTGTTGGAGGATTCTCTCATGTCCCGGCCTGAAAAGCTGGAGCTGACAGATGGGGGCTTACCCCACTCTACTGGATTCAAACTGCCAACCTTTCTGTCATCAGTCCTGCCAGCACAAGGGCTGAACCAATTGCAACACCAGGGGGCTCAATCTGTTAGTGAATAATAATAATAATAAAACCGTTTATTTATATACTGCTCTATCTCCCTGAGTGGAACTCAGGGTGGTTTCCAAGTAACATCACTGAAACATACAAAGTAAACAGCATAACATAAAATTAACAAAACAACATAAGCATAAAATTATCACAATAGCACATGTATATTCAAAATAATCCTGCGTATTCAGAGCAATTTAAAAGCCGGGCCAAGGCTAGTGCAAACTCAAAATATGAGGGGACCGGGAATTAAGTAGAGTGCTGTAACAGGCTAACAGCAATAGCAGATACAGGTCTGTGGCTGCCCATTTCCAGGGCTCATTAGAGGGAACAGCAGGGTAATAGGTAAGAAGTGCAAGGCCATATTTAACAATGTTTGGGGCTGGACTAAAACTGGTCATTCTCAAAGCCTTGGTGAAACCACCAGGTTTTCAAGCTCTTACGAAAGGAGGGGAGGGATGAGGCCTGTCTTATTTCCATTTGAAGAGCCTTCCAGAGGTGGGGGGCCACCGCTGAGAAAGCCATTTCTCTCATCCCCACCAACCATACTTGTGATGGTGGTGGGAGCAAAATGAAGGCCTCCCTGGAAGATCTAAGAGTTGGCGTCGGTTCATAGAAGGAGATGCGATCGCAAAGATAGGCAGCGCCCAAACTGTTTATGGCTTTATAGGTCATGACCTGCACCTTGAATTTGGCTCAGCAACTTATTGGCAGCCAATGAAGCTGTTTTAATAGAAGGGTTGTATGCTCCATATAGTTTGCTCCAATAAGGAGCCTGGCTGTAGCCTGTTGTACCAGTTGAAACTTCCAGGCCATCTTCAAGGGAAGTAACAGGAGTATCAGGAGTAATGCCCTGAAGGTAGTGTGTTCTGCAGCCATAGAGGCCTGCGAGCAGGTGTTTACTATTTTGATAAAGTTCTTGTATTCTTCAGGGATTGAGGTGACTGATATGATTTTGTCATTTAACATGTTTGAGAATTTAATCTGCCTTTCTGAGGTTTCATCTTTGTTTAAATCAAACTTCCTGAGGCCTTATAGATGTGGGTTGCAAAAAAACGAGCAGGCTGGTAATCAAATGCAACACAAACAGCAGTGTGAGGGTACCTTATGGTCATTAGACTGTATACACTATGAGTAAATAATGAATAGCACAACCCCGTCTATTGCAAAATATATCGTTCTATATTCAATGCTCAATAATAGGCAAAACATCGGTACAATATCAACATTACAGTGTATGAATACAGATTAGAGGCGCACAAAGACACCCCATAGTACTTGCCCGATGGCGATATGCGTGCTGGTCAAATTGAACTCCTTGCAGCCAAAAGTAAGGCAAAGCCGCTCGTGCTCGGCGTGGGTCGGCACGGGGAGAAAGGAGAAGGCGCCGGGTGATGACGTGTGGTGCCGCCGAATGAAGACGTCTTACATGATGCGGTATCGTGACGTCAGCACGTCGTAGGCAGGGAGGAGGGTCCCCCGGCGTGGTATGGAGATCGATGGGGAAATCCCTTGTAGAAACTTCCGGGGAATTCTCGGCGTCCTCTTGCGAGAGCAAAAGAGTCTCGCGCCTCCGTCCTAGAGATAGGCGGAGCTCCGCGTCCGCTGAAGCCCCAGGTGGGAATCTCGGGGATCAAAACACAGAAGGGGATGGTGGGTGTTCAAACGGATGGGTTGGATTCACAAAACACATAGAAGTCTAATTGAGAGCATCAATGCCCTGCAGGGGAAAATTCCCCCGAGACCTGTGTAGGAGAAGAGGATGAAGTCCTGAGTCATTTTTTCAGCATCTTTTTTGAAATCAAAATATGAAGACAAAACAAAATTTCCACCTTTTTCCACTCCCAGTTCTTAAGACTGAGAAGGAACTCCTCTTCATATTTTGATTTCAAAAAAGATGCTGAAAAAATGACTCAGGACTTCATCCAGAGGGGCTATCCCCTTAATATAATTAGGAGTGCCAGGAGGAAAGCTGACACCACAAATAGGGAGCATCTCTTTGTTAAAAAGACCAAAACTAGACCTGATAGAATCATCTGGCCGCTAACTTATTCACCCCACAGCAACATGCTCAGGTCCATTGTCAACAAGTATTGGCCACTTCTGGAGGATATTGAAGGCCTAGCCAATAGGCCTATGATTGCCCACAAGAGAACTAAGAATCTCAAAAATTACCTTGTACATACAGAACAACATAAACCCAAGATTAAAAGCACCTTATCTCCGGGGACTGTAGCATGTACTCATTGTTCGATCTGTGGGAACATCTGCACTGATAAACAGATTTTCAGTCCATCCAAAAATAAATCTTTCTGGGTCAAATCTTTTGGAACCTGTAGCACGAAGATGATCATTTATGTCATCCAGTGTAGTTGTGATTTAATTTATGTGGGCCAATCTAAAAGAGAGCTCAAGACTAGATTCATTGAACATCGTTCAAAAATAAATTTAAAAAGCCTTGATTCAGCCTTCTACTCCCATTGTGTTCATATGAACCACACTGCTGCCTCCTTAAGAGTCAGGATACTAGAAAAGGTCAACTCTAATCCTCAAAGGGATACAAGTGAGAAATTACTGAGATTAGAGAATTCATGGATTCTACACCTAAATTCAGAATGGCCAGCTGGCCTCAATGATCCAATCTGCATCAGCTCCATTTTACTATAAAATCTGCTGGGCTTTCCTGTCTCATCACCTTTGGGTCACCCCACTCCACCTAGAGCGGGGTTATGTGTATTCCAACACCTGATATGGTATGTATGTTACTGATGATTGTACTCTTTGACTGTGTATTAGTGTGCTTTTGATACTTTGTGGATATTTATTCCTTGTATTGTTTGTATTTATAGTGACTGCTGCTTGGTCCTAGCAATAGAGCCTTGAAAAAGGTGCCCACAAGGAAGCCCGAAACGGTTTGAATGTGGCTGCGAATAATATAGCATTATGCTGGCCGTCGGCTTTGCTAACCACCGAGCTTTTGTGTAAAGAAGAAGCCACACCGCCTCTTCTCCTACACAGGTCTCGGGGGAATTTTCCCCACCAGGACATTGATGCTCTCAATTAGACTTCTATGTGTTTTGTGAATCCAACCCATCCGTTTGAACACCCACCATCCCCTTCCGTGTTTTGATCCCCGGGATTCCCACCTGGGGCTTCAGCGGACGCGGAGCTCCGCCTATCTCTAGGACGGAGGCGCGAGACTCTTTTGCTCTCTCAAAAGGACGCCGAGGATTCCCCGGAAGTTTCTACAAGGGATTTCCCCATCGATCTCCATACCACGCCGGGGGACCCTCCTCCCTGCCTACGACGTGCTGACGTCATGATACCGCATCACGTAAGACGTCTTCATTCGGCGCCGCCACACGTCATCACCCGGCGCCTTCTCCTTTCTCCCCGTGCTGACCCACGCTGAGCACGAGTGGCTTTGCCTTACTTTTGGCTGCAAGGAGTTCAATTTGACCAGCACGCATATCGCCATCGGCAAGTACTATGGGGGGTCTTTGTGCGCCTCTAATCTGTATTCATACACTGTAATGTTGATATTGTACCGATGTTTTGCCTATTATTGAGCATTGAATATAGAACGATATATTTTGCAATAGACGGGGTTGTGCTATTCATTATTTACTCATAGTGTATACAGTCTAATGACCATAAGGTACCCTCACACTGCTGTTTGTGTTGCCTTATAGTTGGAAACAGTTGGCATACTATTGGCCAGGGGGAGATGAGAGAAGCATCCCCACAGAATTGCAACACATCCGGGCATCCCCTGGTCAATGTCTTTCTAAATGGCTGATTCTCTCAACCCAGAAGCAACCAGAAGGGACTTGAAGCATCTGTGCTGGTATTCTGGCAGAAAAGCAGATTGAGCTCATATCATCAAACATCATCGTTGTCATTAGGGTAAGTGATGGAGCCATGGGACAATCAGGGGCTACTGACTGGTTTTCCCATCAATAACAGGTTTATTCCAGGGAGGTGGTAGATCTACAATGGATTGTGTGTAGCACTGTGTAATAAGCACCATGATTTTCTTGCTTCAATGCCCGTTTTTCATTTTTTGTGCAATAAAGTCCTTACACTGCACAGTTATAGATTGTAGGCATGAGAAAAAAGTTATGAAAATGATTCGTTTCGTAAGAAATTCGTAAGAAATGCTACTTTCGAGCGTTTCCGCACCTGGAACGCCAACCAGGAAGTGGACTTTCTTTTTAGAACTTCGGGGGCCAGGATTTTCTTAAGTGTCGTTATTAGGTCGTAAGGGGGGGGGGGCACCCTCCTTCTCTCTCACCACCCTCCCGCCTCCCTTGCCAATATTATGGCAAGGCAAGCCCTAAACTCGCTCCTTCCCTTGGCTGGAAGGAAGCCTGGAAAAAATGTAAACAGAGAGGATTACTCAGAAGTAAATCTGCAAAGGAGGGCACTTTGGATGAAGGGCCCTCCTTTGCAGATTTACTTCAGAGTAAACCTCTCTGTTTACATTTTTCCAGGCTTCCCTGCCTCTCCTGCCTGCCTGCCAGGATCTAAGGCATCAAAGAGTATTGGGGTGAGAAACCAACCTAATGTATAATAGAATGAATGCTACTGTAAGTGCCACTGCCTAATATTATAAGTAATCCAACTGGTCATACCTAATTCCATGCACATGCAATAATGCAGCAGTAATAACAATAACAAGAGGTAAAATTCAAACCGAAGTATTCTGAGTGGTCCCTGCCTCATGCAAACAGGCTCATGCGGTGCAAACGGGCTCATGCGGTGCAACGGTGCAACGGAAATTAGCCCAGGGAAAAGCCAGCTTGGGAGCACACACATACATATTCTTGGGAGGGGGGATTTGTTGCAGAATCCCGGCCTCATAGAGAAGATTCTGCAGCAACCCCCCCCCCCCCAAAGAATATGTATGTGTGTGCACCCAAGCAGAAAACGCTGGCTTTTCCCGGGCTAATTTCCCGGGCTCACAAAGAAGAGCCCGTTTGCACCGCATGAGGCAGGGACCACTCAGAACACTTCGGTTTGAATTTTACCTCTTCTTATTCCCATTGCTATTACTGCTGTATTATTGCATGTGCATAGAATGTAGGTATATGACCAGCCTGGGCAAACTTGGGCCCTCGCTCCCTCGGGATCGGGGTGAGAGAGAGGCAGCGAGGAGCGAGGGGGCTCCTCCTCCTTTTCTTTTGCTGCTTCCAAGAATAGAATACCCCCTCCCTCCCTCCCTCCTTCCCTCCCTCCTTCCTATTTGGAGAGTCCCATCTAGAATTCAGTGTGATTGATTCAAGTTTTGGCCTACAACTCCCAGAAATCCCAGCCAATTTACCAGCTGTTAGGATTTCTGGGAGTTGTAGGCCAAACCATCTGGAATGCACATGCTCTGGCATACGAATTACTAACGGATTTCGTTAGTACTTAAGTTACATTTCCGAAATTTTTGGGAAATTTTTTGTAAGTCTTTCTTTTACTAATAACCCCCCCCCCCCCATTTGATTTACGATTCACCATTTTAGGATTCTAAACCATGCCTAATAGATTGTACTATATGATTGTACTTTGTCATTAGAATATTCTTTGAAAATCTGGTGTTTGAAGTTTGATGAAGCACCAGGACTGTCTGCTCAGGAATTCCTCAAACTTCTACCTAAACGGCAGATGGACTCAGTCCTGTAACTGCATAATATTAAATTTTTTTGTAGTTCAAAAAGATAACTTTGTTAAACTCTGAGTTGATCTGCATCAAATTATCCATTGATCTACCAGTTGATAGGTATTGCTTCTCTTTCAGCCAGCATTTCAAATATATTATTGGAGCTTTAGGGAGCACATAAAAATAGTCAGGCTCTTTTAATTGCTTTTAAAAAGAATACTTCTTTGTGTTCTTTTTAGAAGTGCTTTTCCAAGGCTGAGTTTTAGGGGCTGTAGTTTTAAATGTCATTATGAAAGACCTTTTTGTACTCTGCTGGGTTTTTATTTTGTTCACCATTTCTTTTCTTTGCTGCTCTTGGCATTTTAATGATGGTTTCTGTAATTGGTAGCCCACTTCGAAAGCTCTCTGTTAAGACAGAATGAACACACACTGAACAAAATCAGAGTAGGGCAAGATGGTTCCTAAAACAAACCACAAAGGTATCCCTAGCAGGATGCATCTAGATATGTAGGTTGTAGTTGATGTGTAATGTGTTACTTACAAAGATTCAGCTGAACAAGCATGAGATGCTGTGGTGTTTGTGTAGACACACTGATATTGACTCAAATCTTATTATTAGATCAATATATACAATGAATCATTTGAATCAATGAGAATTTCTCATTTGCTAGATGCTATATTACGAGTATCATCATCAGTGATCACTCATGGCCGAGTATGATTGTCTTTCAATGTTGTGTAATGTGTTACTTACAAAGATTCAGCTGAACAAGCATGAGATGCTGTGGTGTTTGTGTAGACACACTGAGTCCATAAGGAACTGTGGAGACCTATTTTGGATCCACATAATCTTTCACAACGAGGTCATGGATTTCCAGATGGAAGATTGTCATGACAAGGGTTTGCTTGAGATGCCTTATTTCTCCCTTTCACCCTCACACCTCCCTTTCAGCCTCTTCAAAATCCATAGCACTGTTGGTAATGGCTGACCTCCAGTTCCAATGCTCGAGGGCCAGGCCTTCCCAGTTCTTGGTGTTTATATCACACTTTTGAGGTTAGCTTTAAGTCTATCTTTAAATCTCTTTTGCTGCCCACCGACATTCTTTTTTCCATTCTTGAGTTGAGCATAACATAACTGCTTTGTAATGACTTCTTTGTAGTAGCTGCCATATATTTGATATAGAATCATAGAAACATAATTGGAAGAAGACCCCAAGGAAGGGCCACCCAGTCCAATTGACTGCCATGCAGGAAAATACAGCCAAGCATCCCCACAAAGTCAAAGCCATTCTGATTGTTATTGCACATAATTCTACTTCACTTATTGCACAGCACTATTGACAAAAAGCTTGGTCCTTGCTTCCTGAAGGTCAGGAGGGAGGGGGCTGAGCTGATTTCACTGGGGACTGAGTTCCACAGCTGAGAGGCCACCACTGAGAAGGCCCTGTCCCTTGTCACCATGAGTTGCACCTTTGAAGAAGGCAGGATTGAGAGCAGGACCTCCCCAGACAATCTTAATCTCCAAGATGGTTCATAAAGGGAGATATGTTTGGACAGAAAAGCTGGGCCAGAACCGTTTAGACCTTTATATGCTAAAGCCAACACTTTAAATTATGCTCGGTAGCAGAAGGGCAGCCAGTGGAGCTGGCGGAACAGAACAGATGCCCTCTCTCTGTGTGCTGCTTCAGTGAGCAGCCTGGCTGCCACCCATTGGACCACTTGAAGTTTCTGAACTTCAAAGGTAACCCCATGTAGAGTGCATTGCAGTAGTCTATACGGTATGTAACAAGAGCATGGACCAGCATGGCCAAGTCAAGGTACAGGCCCAACTGGTGCACAAGTTTTAATTGTGCAAATGCTCCCCTGGCCAATTGTGAAACCTGGGGTTCCAGGCTCAGCAATAAGTCCAGGAGAACTCCCAAGCTCTGATGAACATCCACCCTTTGTTTAAAAATCACAAAGGAGGACACCACCCCACTCTGAGTCAACCTTTTCCACTGTTAAATAGCCTCCTCTGAAAACTGTGCCTCTTTCTTCAGTATAATGTAATTCAACTGCATAAAGTTGCTGTAAGAATTACAACAAAATAAATTTGAACACCCATAAGCTACAATTCAGTAACCTCTGGCAAAGTAAGGAAGATCTATGAATAGAGAAGGAAATTCAACCTTTCTTGATCATCAGACACATCAGGAACTCTTAAAAGTTCCCATTATTTCAAGATAAACCACTGAACACTATGGAAGCTTTGCGTGCATGGAATTTTCCACAACAGAATAAAAACCCAACAAAAATGATGAAGAGAAAGTTGTGGTAGGAATTACAAATGTTTCATGGCACTGATTACAAAGTATGCAAGTTCAGGAGTGGCATATTTATCTTTCCCTTGGCTACTAGAGACCTTTGGATTTGTTACTTACTCCATCACAGATTCTCCTCATTAGTGATTTCTGTCAGGGCCAGCTATCAATATTACTTCCTGACTAATGTGGTAAAATCATTTAAAAATGGTGGATAAAAGTGGTTTTAAAAAACCCCGTAATGGAGAGACCCGGCGGGCAAAGATGGCGGCAGGACGGACACTCTGAGGCTCCTCAGAGTGCCAACTGTCTCCTCGACCGGAGGGCGATTTGCGCCCCCTCCCAGAGACGAAGCCACGTCTAAAGGGATCGCGAAGCCGTAGGGAAGGTGCCGCTGACTCCAGGGATCGCCCTCTCCTCAAGAGGGGGAGATCGAGTGAGTCCGGCCTTCAGCCGAGGCGGCAAGCGGGTCGAGGGACGGGAAGCGGGGGACGACCCGCAGTAACTGCCAGCCCAGCCCAGCCCACCAAGATCGGGGCCAAAAGAGGAGGAGGAGACAGGCACGAACAAATGTGAGTGCTGGGGAAGTCAGCACACATATTAAGGGGGCGGTGGAGATCGCGCCAAAAGGAAGGCCTGTCCCTCCCATGATCACATGAACCCCGATATAAGAGAGACAGAGGGGTAGAGCGAGGATGAGCAGCAGGGACCCCAACAGCCCCACGGAAGCCCCCACACTCAGGGGATCGGGCCCCCCAACAAAAGAGACACAAAGGCCCAGCAAGCAGGCCACACAGAGGGGCAGTCAACCATCCCTGGCAAAGGCAGAGGGAACGGGAGGAAGAGAGCTAAAGGGAGCCAAAATGGCGGATGAGCTCTCACAGTCCTAGGGGCAGGGAAGAAGAAGAGCTTTTTGGCGGGAGCGCCATCTTGGGAGAGGGAAAAAGACATTTTTCCAATAGTAAAACAGGGAACAGCACAACTGACAATAGAATTATGTCGGCACTGCATGAACGGACCTCAAGAGCAAAAGAGCGGAGGATAATGCAAGAAGAGGGACCAGAGGAGGAAGGAATAACTTTGAGGGACATCCTTGCAGAACTGCGAAAAATAGGGGAAGCTCAAGACAGATGCCTATGGAAGATGGATTCCATAATGTCTCGGCAAGAAAAGCAAATGGGAACGATCCGGGAGCACTCCCAACGTGCAAAAACAGAACCAACCGAAGAGGCGTTCCCCACAATGCCAGAGCTGCTGACCTTCTATGATGATGGAAAGGACGCACCCCAGGTCAAGGGGGAAAACGCAACAATACATGAAGGTAGAGAGAAGAGAGGAAAGGAGAATACAAAACGGCAAGAAATATCAGAAGAAAGAGGACCTCACTCCAAAAATAGGGAGGAAGTTTCACTGGAAGTTGCAAGAATGACTTCGAAGGGCCCTAAAACTTCTTCCCCCCAAATAAGAGAAGAGGGGAAAAACCAAGAGGCCACTGCAACACCTAAAAGCCCCATCCTGGATACAGATAAGAACGAAAACAAAAAGACTGGGACACAGCCCAATAGGAAGAGAAGCTGGACGAGAACAACTCAGCAAGGAAGAAAGAAAAACCTAAAGAAAAATTGCCCCTACTCTCTAGAGGCGTATTTTAGGCCTACGAGATATGGCATCCTGGGGATGGGTATAAAAGGCCTCGAATCTCCTAAGGAGAACGGTTAGAAAGGAAGCCGAGGAAAACGAAAAGGTACAGATCCAGCTACACTAAAAGACAAGGAACGGACAATGGACACCAAATACTGGAAAGATTTTGAAGGCTAAGGGAAAAGAGTTTTTTTTAAAAAAGGACAA
This sequence comes from Anolis apletophallus, assembly GCA_030556195.1. Classification (NCBI taxonomy): domain Eukaryota; kingdom Metazoa; phylum Chordata; class Lepidosauria; order Squamata; family Anolidae; genus Anolis; species Anolis apletophallus. Next base: position 13,553,188 of record JARBWK010000005.1, on the reverse strand, counting down.
AAACTAAAAACAACAGATTGCTTTTATACCAAGAGGGTTATGAAGACCCGTCTCTGGAAAAAGAAGGAAAAAGAGCCTAAAAAGATGACTTGTAAAAAGAAATGTCCAGCTTAACAAGGAGGGAGACTGTATGAGAAAAACAAGAAGCACCCATGAACAAGGAACTTAGAAGAAAACAAGTTACCCCTATCTCTATCTTTTCTCATCACCCTTACCCATTACTATCCTTCCCAGATCCCGGACCAAACAACCTCCCTCACCGCCCCTAACCCTTACCCCTTCCTACCCCCACCCCTCCCTTTACCCTCAATCGGCCCTACCCCAAACCCATCCCCCCCTTTTTTCATCTGTATGTATTCAAAACTTTCAATAAAAATTTAATTTTAAAAAACCCCGTAATGAATGCCTTGGAGAGTTTTCAAATTTGTGGAGAGCAGAACTAGGGGATACATAAACATAATAATCATCTTTCAGAGTTTTTCTGCATGTTTTATACAATTGGACATTGTGGACATTTTGTGTTATGGAACATTTGGACATTTTCTGTTACGCTGAAAGCAGAAAGCCAGTATTATGCTTTCAGATCTCTAAGGAATGGTATCTTCTGCACATAAATATTTCCTGTTCAAATATGCAACTCCCCACACATAAAATACTATTTTCTATATGCCACTCAACCATGTTTGCAGAGTAAAAATCAACAATTACAATATTTTTTAATACAGGAATCAGCATTTTCCTAGATTAGAAATTATATTTGAGCATAGAAATACAATCTTCTTTGAAAGACAACCAAAATTTTCATAATTCTTAACTGTGTAGATTCTCATTAGTCTGGGATTCTCCTCATCATGCAATAATTCAACAGGGTAAATCACTGTTCTCAACTGTTTTTTGATGAGGGACTACTTGACCAGGGACCACTCTCCAACATTTGTACCAAAGGGGTTATGAATCAGTTTTTGGTCAACTTTAGATTCAGTTTGGTTATTTGGGGTGCTGATTCAGAAAACTGCATTGGATAGACCACAACAGCTCTAGTTTCTGATACAGAACATATGTCACCCAGTAGTCGCCATCTGCTCGCCCACAGGAAACCATATTTAATAATCTATAGCTGATTTGGTAGTAGGAATCTTTCATGGGTAGTCAATCTCTCCCCTCCTGACATCCCCGTAGCCTTGGCACTATAAGAGGGTTTCATGAGACTAGTCACTCCCATTGCTGCTTGGTTTCAAGGCAATGGTGTAGTAATTGTGAGGCCGCGGACCATATTTTCATTCTTGTGGACCACTGGTGGTCCACAGACCACAGGTTGGGAACCACTGGTGTAAACGAACACACCTTAGAACATGGTGCAATGGAGTCAAAATTTTAAAAGTAGAGATTCCACTAAACTAATAAGAAGAACTTCTTTTCTATAGGAGCTTTGTGACAGTGAAATAGTCTGCCTTGGACATCTTTCAACAGACATTGGATCATTCAGGAATGCTTTAGATGGATGGCAGAGGATTGCACTAGATCAATTTTGGAGTCCCTTCCAGCTTTAGGTTTCTATGATTCTATTAGTGGGTCCCTAGAAACATGGAGAGATTTGGCCCTTTTGGCTTCTCCTTTTAACTACCCTTTTGCTGGAAAGTTCCTCCTTTTAAATCAAATAATACAAATACTGGAGTTCCCTAGAGAATCTTCTGCATCCTGTTAGTTCTTTCTGTTCATTTCAGATTCCATTTATGCCTATGATACATTTCCCTTTAAACTGAAGCACTCTCCTATTTTGGCTCAAAGGCTTTTCAGATTATGATAGAAACCTCTCTGCAGAGCAGCTCTCTTCAGATGTCTCTGGTGTCTGCAGCATTACACCATCCGTGAATTTCTTTTTTAAAAAAACATAGAGATTAAAGAAAGAATTTGAGAATCTGAACACCAGAGTTAAAGAAACTTGGGCTTGCTTATTCAGGTAGACGGTTTGGAGTGCTTAGCTCTTAAGAGTCTGGCTTTGAATTCTGGTGTATTCATTTATGTTTCGAGTGGGGAGGCATGAATATCAAACATAATCTGCCCCCGTGTGTTCCAGCAATGCAGCTGCTCTTGTCCCTCCTGTCATCATACCATCCTCGTATTCCATTTTTTCCTCATTACAGCAGATTGTGGGTGGAAAATAATAAGCAAAATGATAGGCATTTTTTTCCTACAAGGTGGGCTAATGCAAAACCTCTTCTGTGCCTTTGTATACGTGGAAACATGTCTCTTCCCTCCTTGCTTTCACTTGCATCTCTTTCATCATCATCCATCACTTTCAAATGTACTTTGATATTTGCAACAGGCAGATGATTCTTTCTGAGAAGCCACAGATTTCATTGAGACAAAAGAGCTTAGCTTCACGAGAAATTCTGTATTATAGATCCCATGGCTTATTCTACCAGCACCTCTAGTTCCTAATGCTCAGTGAAGCTTGCCCCCCAAGTCTGTACAGATTTTACACCTCTAAAATGCTGGCATATCCAGTTCTAAGTATTCAATTTGTCTGATGTGTTAGTTGGTTTATTGTTGTTTATTCGTTCAGTCACTTCCGACTCTTTGTGACTCCATGGACCAGCCCACACTAGTGGTCCTTATCAGCCATTGCCACCCCCAGCTCCTTCAAGGTCAAGCCAATCATTTCAAGGATACCATCTATCCATCTGGCACTGGGGTGGCCCATCTTTTTTCCTTCCTTTTTCCCCAGCATCATTCTCTTTTCCAAACTTCCCTGTCTTCTCATTTTGTGGCCAAAAGGACTTCATCTTTGCCTTTAATATCCTTCCCTCCAGTGAGCATTATTTCCTGGAATATGGACTGGTTAGATCTTTTTGTGGTCCAATGCACTCTCAGAATTTTCCTCCAATACCACAGTTCAAAAGCATCTATCTTCCTTTGCTCAGCCTTCCTTATGGTCTAACTCTCACATCCATAGGTTAGTACAGGGAATAGCATTGCTTTAACTATGTGGATCTTTGTTGCCAATGTGATGTCTCTACTCTTCACTATTTTATTGAGATTGGTCATTGCTCTCCTCCCAAGAAGTAAATGTCTTCTGATTTCCTGGCTGCAGTCTGCATCTGCAGTCATTTTCATGCCTAGAAATACAGAGTATGTCACTGCCTCCACGTTTCTCCCTCTATTTCCCAGTTATCAATCAGTCTGGTTGCCATCATCTTGGTTTTTTTGTGTTTAACTGCAAGCTAGCTTTTGCACTTTCCTCTTTCACCTTGGTTAGAAGGCTCATCCGCTCCTCTTTGATTTCAACCATCAAAGTGGTATCACCTGCATATCTAAAGTTGTTAGTGTTTCTTCCAAGAATTTTAACTCCAGACTTGGATTCATCAAGCCCTGCATGTCACATGATGTGTTCTGCATACAAGTTGAATAGGTAGGGTGAGAGTACACAGTCCTGCCATACTCCTCTCCCAATCTTGAACCAATCGGTTGTTCCATGGTCTTTTCTTGCTGTTGCTACTTGGTTGTTATACAAATTCCTCAGGAGACAGACAAGGTGACTTGGTATCATCTAGCTAGATGGTTAGCTCATTAAAATGCTGATTTTCTATAGCAATAAACCTACATGTTACTTAGGCAAAGTCTAATATAAACTAAAATGAATGAACCCAAAAAAACACTAAGCCTCACTACTAGAAACTGCATCAGGATGACTTAAATATGATTCTCAGCAGACTTAATATTTCTCAGATTCATACTTCTTGGGAGAATAGCAAAATCAGAGAGATGCTGGGGAGGAGTAATGATGATGAATCCTTCTGTTGCTGCTTTTCAAATGTTCCCACTCCCATTGCTGATAAGCAGATCGTAACTAGGCCCATAAGTGCCATTGGGAAAAATCTGGAACAATCCATCCAGCCCTAAAAAAATGAAAGAAAGCACTTCTGGTATGGTCTCCATCTGGCCTGATTATTCAAATCTCCTGCCACAAATATCCCCATCTTCACCCCTAGATTTCACTGGCATCCTTTGAATAGCTATTTAAATAATTATGGGTTGGTTGGTTTTTCTCTAAAAGGACCAAGCTCAAAACACTGGAAATGGAACTGCTCTCATTCTGGACTATTGGCAATGCCTGTCTATTCTGTTATCCTTCTGGTTTGTTTTTTTAATTCCTGCAAAGATAATCATCAAAGCAACAGGCTTAATTGATTTTGATGATTGCTTGGTTGCCTGCTGCAAGTTGCTTCAAGTGTGAGAAAATGGGCTGTCTACAAAGATGTTGCCCAGGGGACAGGTTTCCATTCTGCTGAGAGGCTTCCCTCATGTCATATTTTGTAGCACTATATAACAAAGAGGGGGAGTTGCTACTAAGCAACACAACACGAGAGTGTAAGCAATATGCAATGGTAGTAAATATTAGTATTCAAAGGTGATAATACACATTCATCAACATCAAAATCACAATATCATAATAACAAATTCATACAATATAACAAGCACGCCCGCAGAGGGCTCCTACCCTATGCGACAATTACTTCAGTCAATGTCCAAGGTAAATCAGGTCCATAGGAAAAATCAAAAACGCCAATGCGTCAAAAGTTCATTGGGTAGAGATAGATATCCTCATAGGTGAAGGGAGAGCATGAACCAAGGGGTGGTGCCCAAAGCAGAATACACTTCACCATCCAACTTGTTGGCTGGTGGAGCATTTTGTCTCCTCCCCTCGGAGAAGAGATTGGTTAATTTTGCAGAATCTGCTGGAAGGGAGGAGGGGCTGGCATGGTGGTGCCAGCCCCCTTTTTCCCTCAGTCTGCATCAAAACATCGAAGAGGGAGGCAGCTTGCAAGGAGAGGCCCTCAATTATATGACGAAGGTCAGTTTGGGGCCTGTCTAGGGAGCGACTGGTGGAGTTTAGCTCCCTGATGGGGCTTCCTTGCTCCCTTGGGATGCAGCTGCCCTTTTTTTTTGGGCCAGATGGACATGAGTCCAGGCCATCTAAATCCCTCTCCAGGGGTTTTGAGTTTAGGGTGGAGGATTCCTGGGCCTTTAGGTCACCATGTGCACCCAGCCCCGACTCACCTCAACTTCAAGGGGTGCAGTTGGCTGGGCCTACATGCTCGTTGCAGCCTGCTTGCAGGGCTGGGGCTGGGTGGTAAGGGAGTTGGCCCAGTCTCTTCCCCATTCAGGGCGGCGGGGCTTGTTTTTCGACAGGGCCGCCAGTTAAAAGTTGATAATAATAAAATAATAATAGTATTAAATTAATGAAATAAGGGAATAAGTAGGAGCTTTGGGGTTTTTTTTTTCTAGCCCGCGCTTTCCAGCACGGGCGGGAGGCAGGCTCTCTCGGCTTGGAGCAAGCACACGCTGGGCTGCCTCCATGGCATAAGTCCCGTTTCTGTGGTCTTGCTTGGCCGCGGGGGCCGCCATGTTGGCCGCATGGTGGCCTGCCACTGGGAGCCGCCATTTTGTATGGCGGCCATTTTAATTGATTAAATATATATTTATTTAAATAAATTTTTAAAAAAGGATTAAAATAAATAAATAAATAAATAAAAAAGAGAAGGAAAGAACATGAAATAATAAATTAATGAAACACTAATTTAAGATGATTGTTTAAGATGATTATATTTATTCATTTACATATATATATATATATATATATAAATAATAATTTTGAATTGAATTGTAAGAGGAATAGGTATATATACATATGGATTATAAATATATGTGTATATATATATAAAAATAATAATAATAATAGCAAATGGAATGGAAGGTAAAAATTATTATATATATAATTTATCTTAATGAATGAAATGAATAAAGCGAATTGGTAATGAAGCAATTCGCATTGAATTCTGTTTAGGCAACCTTTGGGTGCCATCAATTATGGAGGTTGGTTTGCCAACTCTTTAGCAGAGGGAGCTCCCGACCGTGGTACAGCTCGCTGACTATGGACCTATTTTGAGAAATAAATAAATGAATAAAAATAAATAAATGAATAAAAAGTAATATTTTATTAATATAGGCTATAAAGGGGGGAAGAGGAGGCGTCTCACGTCGCAATGGGAGGATTGCAGGCGATATGACGGTGTCCCTCCTCTCCAGTTCTAATGGGAGTCGGACCTAAGACTGGGAAGTCTTGTATTCAAAGCAAGCCGGGGTCAGTGAGCTACTGATTTTTCATAAGCCTAGCTTGCTATGGACCATGCGACCACAACGGATTGTTGCATATGCGAGTTGGCAGCCAGTTCCTCAAAGCCATATGACCAAGGAGTTATGTTTTAAGTAAGACTGTGGGACAGGGTGTAGCTCTCGACCGTGGATAGTCCAGCTTGCTGTTGACCTAGATAACCCTATGGGATTGTGTATCCACGAGTTTGCAGCTACCGTCGGTGGATAGTCCAGCTTGCTGTTGACCTAGACAACCCTACGGGATAGGGGATCCACGAGCTGGTAGCTCCCTATGGGATTGTGTATCCACGAGTTTGCAGCTACCGACAGTGGATAGTCCAGCTTGCTGTTGACCTAGACAATCCTGCGGGATAGAGAATCCACGAGCTGGTAGCTCCCGTCCGTGGATAGTCCAGCTTGCTGTGACCTAGACGACCCTAATGGGTAGCGGCAGCCACGACGTGCTAGCCAAATGAATTAAAATCTTTACCGCCCAGGAGGTCACTGGTTTCAAGGCAGGCCTAGCGGCAGAATGAGCTCCCGACTTTGTAAGTCCAGCTGCTGTTGAGCTAGGGAGAATTACCAATAGTGGCTTCCGTAAGTGGTCGCCAACTGCAAGAGAATAGCTTCCGACAGTGATAGCTGAGCTTGATGTTGACCTACGCAACCTAAATGATGGTGGCAGTGCAAGTTTGGAGTCAACTGCAAAAACTCTCTGCTGACCGGGCAGACATATGTACAATAGCAAGCTCGGGGCAGGGAGAGCTCCTCAAGGTTTACAGCCTGGCTTGCTGTTGACCTGCACCACTTTAAGTGAAAGTTGGAGCTGCGATTTGGTTCCAACTGCATTAAATTCTAACGAACGTGAAGGCTGTGTTTAAAAACAAGTTGGGGGGAGTGAGCTCCTGACTCTGAATAGCCTTGTTTGCGGCTACCCATGTAACCATAGTGGATAGTGGCATTGGTTAGGGGGGAGACAGCTGCTCAAGAAGTTATGGGTTTAACGCAGGCGGGGGGACCGAGGGAACTCCCTGCTGTTAATTGGCTAGCTAGCTGTTGACCCAGACAACCTTACGGATAGTGGCCCCTGCAAGTGGTGCCTAGCTACATTAAATCACTGCGGAACATGAGGGCAAGTTTTCATAGCTAGCCTGTGGGCCGAGTGATCCTGTAACTGTCAATATGCTGGGGTACGGTTGACTTTTACAACCTTAGAGATAGTGCATTAGAAGTCAGGCTTTCAAAGCCAGAGGGTCAGAAAGGGCGACACCTGAATATAGTCCCTAGTTTCAAAACTACAAGGGATGCCTATGGAATTATTGTCTTGCTTTATAACTGTAATACATTACCGTTATACATGGTAAGGGGAATACGGATATGTTGGCGTTTGTTTATTCATTGGATCGGATCTTCTCAGATCCCGATAGGCCCAAAGAGAACATCGGGGGAGTTTGCGAACAACAGACATTGTCATTGGGCTTTGTGGCTGCTGGGTTTCGTAGTTTACCGGCACACAGAGCTTGGAGAGCCACCGATGCGGGAGATGGGGCGAGTTTGCCTCGCAGCGCTCCCGGGAGGGACGCACCGACATGAGGCACCCTCCATCTTCTCATACTTTTTCTTAATTCATTGGCTTACTTCCTTGTTACTACAAGGGGACCCCAAGACGGGACCCATTCATGGGGATATATTTATCCTATGAGTGGACCTGTTTTCTCTCATTGTAGACAGGGGCATGGGCTTGAAAAAGGAGGCTTGGGTTATTGGTTAACCCTTTAGCCTGGAAAAGGATCCCAGCAGGTGATTCCTCGGATTTCAGTTATGGGATCTGGGGCCATGACATGCCGTAATTTAGGCCGTGTTATACACACGCACCCCTAGCAGGCAAACCTCATCAGCAATGTTAAGATAAGTAATACTGATGAATCAAAACAGGGGGTGTTGGCAATACACTAGACTTGAATTGACTGTTAAATTGCTAGGGGTAGCCTCTTATGCCTCAGGGCCGGGAGGCTTGGAAGTAGAGGTTGGTTTTTATATTTTGGTTTGCGCACTCTGCATGATATGTGGGGTTGCACTTTGGGTTACTATTATACCGTGTGGGATGGTTTGTTGGTTTTCAGTCTGGTTACGTTCGATAGGGGCTTTAGCAGTGGCGTGGGCCCAGCCGTTAGTTCTGCTCAAGCTAACCAGACTATTTGTGCCGGTCGCAACGGACATTTTAAGGTGTTTTCCGATAGGCGGGGTTGTCTCCATAAGCGATTGGCGCGCCAGCTTATTACTTCTGGGCAGGTCAGATTCCGTTAACGGTTGGCGGCATAAAGTTGACCGGGCGGCCATGCCCTCAGGGCTAGACTCCGGATAACGGAGACCCGAGCTCCCTGCTAGGTTGAGAAGCCTGAAGCTCAAGGCCTACGCGGACACGCAGGAGCGAATTGGTCCGGGCGGATGCTTGGACAGATGCTTGGCAGCCCTATGGGATCAGCGGGAAGATTCCTAGTAGCGAAAGCTGACAGGTAGAGGCAGTTTCGGTTGAGTTCGGCAGTACAATAACGCGTAATGGCATGTTTGTACAGGCATGCGTCATTAAACTGGCGGAGCGTATTGACCCCGAGCTTAGAACTCCCGATTTTAATGCCAACAACAAACCATTATAACAAGCATGGTTCCAGTTTAAAGTGTCACATATACCTTTTCCTAGGTGTCCATTCCCCGTAGTACAGCCAGTGAGGCTTTGGGACGTCAAATGGACTAGCAAATGTGGGCCTGGCTACCGTTTGGCAAGCCGGATGGTATACAGCTAACATATTATCAGTTGGGCAGGCACCAGGAAGGTGCTCGGGATGAGGGGTTGTCGAACAATACAGGTTTCGCAACCTTTCATGCTGCATGGGAGAGGTCTCCGTGGCCAATGCTATGGGACATGACTCGGAGATGATCAAACCCTGGGCAGATGTAAATCAAATGCCTTCAGGAAATATGTGGTACTCCGTTGTCATAAGTTGATTGTGCCGATCCGGGAGATCCGCTTTGCTGATCCTGGGTTTTAGTATCCGGCCGGTGAGTAGTTATTTTCACTGGGCTGCAAAACGGGACTTAAGGAGTTATGGTTAACATTTTGGGGCGATTCAGTTTTGCAACCCAACATTGGAGAAGCTTCGGCGGCTTATGCTATGGGACAAGACTCCGTGGGGGTCAAGCCCTGAGCCGAGAGCAATTTAATGCCTTCAGTGAGTGCACGGCACTCCGTTGTTATTAGTTGATTGTGACGATCTCTTTGAGATCCATGGTGCTGAACCTTGGATGGAGTATCCTCGTCTGCAGGCACAAGTCTTTACTGAGCTGTTAGGCAGGCCACGAGGACTCACTATGGTCAGCATTTTGGGGGTTGTGCAAAGTTGCAATCCCCTATGGCTGCATTGGAAAAGCTATGGTGACCAATGCTATGTGATATGACAAAAAAAAAAAAAAAAAACCTGAAAAACCTGGGCTGAGGGAAACCAAAGGCCTTCAGGAAATACGTGGGTACTCAGTTGTCATAATCACGGTTGGATCTGTCGGTTCAGATCCTGCGTTGCTGAACCATAAAGGGAGGATCCTCGTCTGCGGACACAGTTTCACACACTGGGTGTCCCGGCAGGCCATGAGGTCTCACTATGGTCAGCAGTTGGGCCTCGTATCCGTAGCTGCATTTGTGTGGCATGGGATCAGAGGTATGCGTTGGGACGGTTCGCTCCCACGTTTGCTGCGGTCTAGGAGAGGGCACCTGGGAGGCAACGATCTAGGCCCCTCGAAGGGTAGGGCCTTGTACTTGCAAGCTCGTAGCAGCATCCTAGAAAGATGGCATGCATATAGATATAGAAGTGGCTAGAAAACGGGTGAACCGGGCCACGCACACGGTGCTTGCAAGGGTTAGGGGCTTCTACACATCCCAGGGGCAGATCTTGCTTGACAGCCCTCACCTTTACAGATCAGATGGACTCCATCGGTTTGCTATGGGCAATTTAGTGTTTCGACATAATGAATGATAGGTGTTCGGTTATAGTGGATGGCTTGGTGGGGGATGGGAGCTAAATAGGACATTTGCTCCCAATCCGTGGCGTAAATAGTTGAGTTATTCAAAGGTTGTAGACACTTAAGGCACCCCTTAAGGGGTGTGGGGCATTATGCAAACACTCACCTAGACTGTTAATTTTAGGGGTGAGGTGATGAGAAATGTCCCAGGAACGGGGAGAGTCTAGTCTCAAAAGTTGAGAGAGATTTCTCCTGATGTTTCCCTTCCGGGTTGCCCGGGTTGAAATCTACAGGGGACCCAGGCAGTACGCCTGAAGAAGCTGAGGGGTAGACATTAAGAGACGCTACCTCAGCTTACGCACACCAAGTTGAACTGACACCAAAAAGCTAGTTGAGTTACAAGTTAAATAGGTAACTATTCAATAAAAGTTGCCCAAATTTGAAACCATATATATTTGTGTCTGTCTCGTTATTTCGAGGGGTTGGAAGACAAGAGTTGTTTGCGGCGAAGTCCAGTTGCGGTCTCAATTCATTATTGCAATAAGAAATATTACCGGACTGCCCTCGTATATCACTGGCACCATGAAATGCAGAGAAATGGGGCTACAAAGTGGAGTTCATGACATGCAAGTGTGGACAAGAGCAAACCAGAGATCATCTACTAGAATGCAGCCTGAGCCCTGCCACATGAACAATGGAGGACCTTCTCACAGTGACACCAGAGGCACTCTATGTTACCAGCCGCTAGTCAAAGGACATTTAGCATAATGCCAAGTTTTTAACTTTGTAGTTTTGTAATGCATTACAACTGTATACCCGATTCACTTCTGACATGATAAATGTAAGATTGAAACTACACATTTCAATTTTTTTAGCACAACAGGACTTTTGCAAAGACATATGCCCCAAGCAGAATTCTAACATCATTTTATTACTTGACCCATCCCTCCGTGTCTGAACAATGTGCCTCCCATCTACTGACTGCTGAGATGAGATTTTAACAATAGATAATAGCTGCTCTGAGTCCCATCCTCCCCCGGGTGTTTGTGTGTGAGAAGGGCGGGGTATAAATACTGTAAATAAATAAATAAATAATAGTGGATAAATTAAAAGTGTATCTGAGCCAAGAGACAGTCTCTGTTCTAGGAGTTTATTGCCCTTGGTTTCTGAGGCTGTTGTATTCATCATGTGGCTATAAAAGACTTCATCTCTGCCCATAATAGTTCATTAATTCAATGTATGATGGCCAGATGCCATAAACTACAGATCAAACAAGTCTCCAGTTATAATGAGGTTTGCCCATGAGTTCTGGCAGCAATGGTGAGCCTGGATCCATCTGGGGCATTATGCTCATGTAGTGTCCCTTCGAGAAATGTTCATACTGATAGCTCCTTGTCAAAACCTACATTGATTAACCCTTCCTATTCTACATAGCTATCCATGTTCATGAAAGAGAACCTTAAGCATGAATTACTATTATGCATCTGATGAGGAAAGTCAGTGCATCAAAGCTTCTCATCAAGTCATCAGTTTGGAAAGATCCATCCATTTACACAACAAGGGGATTACAATTATATAGTTGTTATACATTGTGTGTTGATAATATAAGCACTTAGCTCCACATGCACTTGTTCTTTAGTTGTTATGATTTAGTTGTGCAACATTGCCTTTGATGCATATGATGGCCGTAGATGGAAAAAGGCTTGTTTACTGACAGCGGCAACCTGGGTTTCCATTGTCAACAATGAGTCCAGTACCACACCGAGACTCTTGGCGGTAGCGGATGGAGATAGAGGTTCACCATCAAAAGTGGGCAGCGGACGCATCACCTCTGTCGGGCGACCCGGCCAAAGGATCTCAATCTTTGAAGTGCTGATAATAGATGTTGACATCTTAGATAGTTTAGAAGTTCACACTAAATCTCAGAGTGGATCCACCATCCAACTGATATTCATTCATTCAATCAATCAATCAATCAATTTAATATTTGTTAATCGCCCTCCATCCCAGATGCTCCAGGCGATTTACATAAAGATACAGCATTAAAACAGACAAGTATTGAAATCAGAATTATAAAACAAAAGCTCTATTAAAAAGCCAGGTCATAAGTGCCTGCACAAAGGATCGCAGATTGCGCATGACTCTCAGATAAGGGGGCAGAGAGTTCCATAAAACAGGAGTAGTAATAGAAAAAGCCCTGCATCTCATACTATCAAGACGTACTACTCTGGGACCTGGTACATACCACACCGAGATTTTGTTGAGTGGGGCGAGGCGACCGTTGATGGTGGAGAGAAGAGAGGCGGTCTCTGAGGTATGCTGGCTCCTGGCCATACAAGGCTTTAAAGGTTAAGACCAGCATCTTGTACAGGGCCCAATATTCTGTTGGGAGCCAATGGAGATGTTGCAGCGTAGGCGTTATATGGCATTTCATCGGTGATTTAGTGAGTAGCCTGGCTGCTTTATTCTGGATGATCCAAATTTTCTGGGTCGTTGACCAAGGGAAGCCAACGTACAAGGCATTGCAATAGTCCAGCCTAGATGTAACCGTGGCATGGATGACTGTTGCCAAGGCCTCACTTGAAAGGTAAGGCGCCAACTGACTTGCCTAGCAAAGATAGAAAAAGGCATGTTTGCTAACAGCAGTGATTTGGGACTCCATGGTTAGCTGTGTGTCTAAGACCACACCCAAACTCTTAACAGTAGCAGATGGAAATAGGGGAGCACCATCAAAGGTGGGCAGATGGTGCAGCACACCTACCAGGCAGCCAGGCCACAAGATCTCAATCTTGGCCGGATTCACCTTCAATCTTCTGGTACGCAGCCAATTTGACATGGCTTCGAGATATAAGATGAAGCTGGCCGGTACTGAGGTTGCTCCAGGCTCCAAGCGTAGAAGGAGTTGGGTGTCACCCGCATATTGGTAACAATCCAGCCCGAAACTCTGCACTAGACTGGCTAGTGGCTTGACATAGATGTTAAAAAGAAGGGAGGGAGAGAATTGCACCCTGAGGCACCCCACAAGAGGGAGGGATGTTTCGGAAACACCAGCCATAAACTCCACACGCTGACCCTGACCTCAGAGGAATGAGCCAAACCAACTAAGGGCCTGATCCTGATATGGCAAGTCAATGGATCAGTATGTCATAGTCAACGGTGTTGAACGCGGTGGACAGATCAAGGAGTACCAGCAGTGCCGACCCCCCTCTGTCAAGCTGGCAGTGGAGTTCATCTGTAATGGCGACCAGGAAGGTCTCTGTCCCGTGGCCAGGGTGAAAACCAGACTGGAAAGGGTCCAGACTGGCTGTGTCGTCCAAAAACTGCTGCAGTTGCCCTAGTACAGCTCATTCGATCACCCCTTTCCAATGGGAGACTAGAAACCGGTCAATGATTGGCAAGGGTCATCGGATCGAGGCTGGGCTTTTTCAACAGAGGACGGACTGTTGCCTCTTTTAAGTTGTCTGGGAAGATATAAAAATTATCAGCCACCACCTGTGTTTTCTTTGGATTAGAAGAAGTGACTATTGATGAATTATCACTGCATTGTAGCTCCATGAATGCTGATACATCCTTGCAAACCTTTGCAAATGTGCTGCATCACCATTCTCATCACCTCCATACAACATGTGGTCATTGGCTTTGCTGCCCACATCAAGAGGCATCAAACTGAGGATTGTGGGACCTAAATTGCAGTGTTCCTCCTGAATCTGAAACCAACAGCCACATGTCAAATCTATACCTTCATATATTCGTGACACTAAGGACTTGATAACAAAAATTGAAGGACTTGATGTATCCTCCTACACTTATCTTGTCTCCTCCGATATCTCCGCCCTTTATACTAATGTGCCTCTAGAGGATGCTAGAGAGACCATTGCTGATATATTTGATTCCAGGCCTCACCCGCAGAATCCTCCTACGGGCTTTCTTCTTGAACTCCTTGATTGTGTATTGGAATACAATTATTTTTGCTTTGAGGGTATTTTCTATTTACAAACATCCGGAGTGGCAATGGGGTCCCCCCTTGCTCCTACAATTGCCAATCTTTATATGGCTTCGCTTGAACGTGTTCACATTTGTGAATCTGACCCTTTTTTTGATCATATTTCCTTTTGGGGCAGATATATTGACAATATCGTTTTCTTGATGCGGGGCAACGTTAACACATCTGTTTGTGACACCTGGCTCTCCACATGGCATCCTAACATTGTTTTAACACCATATATAACCGCAAGGAGGTTAACTTCTTGGATGTGACCATACACAAAGTTAACAACAAATTATGTGTTAGGAATTACAGAAAACCTACCAGCAGAAATTCTCTGCTACATTACCAGAGCTTTCACCCCTTCCCCCTCAAGAATAACCTGCCCTATTCACAGTTACTTAGAATGAAAAGGAATTCAACCTCTCCTCATAATTACGAAAAAGATTCTCGTTCTATGCTTGATAACTTCCGGGAGAGAGGATATCCCCAACATATTTTGCGACAAGCCAAACATAAAGTGGATAACATGCATAGGGCCCACACCCTGGAGACATCTACCAGATCAAAACCTAATAGACCCATCTGGCCTTTGTCCACTCACTCTAACAAAATAATGCACATTGTTAAAAAATACTGGCCCCTCATAGCTGACATCCCTGATCTACAATACACGCCCATGCCTGCTTACAAACGTACCTCCAACCTAGATGACCTTCTGATCCACACTGACCATAGACTACAGAGCACACACAGTGCCCTCACGCCTGGCATGAGACGCTGTGGTAATTGCAGTGTCTGCCATTTTGCCCTCAACACACGAGAATTACATGTCACGCACAGATCCAAATCATTCAAGATCAAGGATGCCATCACCTGTAGATCTGTCGGGTGTGTCTACTGCATTGTTTGTTCATGTGACAAGGTCTATATAGGCCAAAGCTCTCGTATGCTTAAGGTGAGAATAGGAGAACATCGCAGCAGGATCAGATTGGGCTCTGAAGAATCCGCCCTTTATTGTCATTTTAAATCTGTACACAAAGGCAAAGAGGAGTTTCATTTCATGGGTTTGGAATGTGTCAAAACCCATCCCCATGGTGACATTAGGCAACAGCTTCTTCGCAAAGAAAGTGCCTGGATTTCAATGGTCAGAAGTGAGACCCCTGCTGGCCTCAATGAGCCTCTCAGTATTTCCAACCTATTAGCCTAATTCCCTTTAAATTCCCTTACTTGCACCAGCTGCTCCAAGGGTATTGATACTCCTCCCTCTAATTCCTCCCCACCGTATGGCGGTTACACCCATCATTGATGCTACTAGATGATTTTACATAGGTATGTTACCTTTTTCCCTTTGCTTCCACCCTTTACCCTGTGACTGTGCATATTCTGAGGTAGATGTTATTATACTTTATTTCAGATTCTTTGCTTTGAGACCTTTGAAGCCACAGATATGTCTGTGTTCACTCTCGCCCTGAAGATGGACCCATTGAGGTCCGAAACGGGTGCAGCGCGGCGGTAAATCCCAGTAGGCGTATGCTTCGTCTCACTCTAGACATCCCCATCCATCTTATTTGGGGCAGGGGTTACAGGAACAAGCCTGCTGCTGAACTTCAGTGCTATTATACTATTTTCCCCACCTTATGGGCTATACAGCCACAGACTTCCATTACTTCACGGTGCTAAGGCACACTGGCGTTGCTTTTGCGGCTTTTTTCCTTCCCCATGGCCCCCCCTCCTTCCAAGTGAGTTCGTGCCGGCTCCAGCGGCTCCACAATGACCACGGAGGTCATTCACCATATATGAGCTCACACTAATGGTATACTGACCTGTGATCATTTATCATATTATTTTGGGGCTTCTCCTCACAGTTGACTTTATTTTGAATTATAGCGCTATTTGCGCCACGTCATCAATCAGCGACGCCTCTCAGACACAGACGCGCCCGTGTGACGTCGTAGCTCATAGAGCTAGGACACTATTTACTCTAGATCGATTGCTACACTGCTCTGGGGCTTCTCCCGCTTTTCATTTTGAATTGGAGTGATATTTGTGCCATACCATCCATGAGTGAAGGTCTTCATACACAGGCGTGTCTCTGTGACTTGTTTTTGTTACTTTGGGGCTTCTCCCCTTCTTTATTTTGAATTGCAGCGATTTGTTCTGCATCTTGTGACGTCACAGCCCATAGAGCTAGGACGCCTTCTGCATCTTTTCATTGAGTTGAGCCTCATCAGAACAGGGGACATTCCTTCTCATCTCCTCCGCTGGCCATCACCTATCAGGGTTTCAGGGTATCTACCCCTTTGATCATTTGGATTATTGTGATGTGTTTTGCTATGTTTGTACACATTGTGTGATTGTGATACTTACCTTTTAAGCTCCTGCTGGGGCATTGTGCCTGTATAATACTGTTGTTTCATTTCACATAGGGATCTTTTGATGTTATACTCTATGATGAATATCTCTGTATCTTCTACTTGAATCTTATGATATTGTATCTGCATTATATGTACTGAATATCTCACTTGTTATATGTATTGCATATGCTGACAGCTTCACTGTTATTGCTGCTCTTTGGGATGTTCTTTTAATGTTTTGATATATTACACTTCATTGATATTACTGCTTTATTGTTGTGGTATCTGTTCATTCAGTTATTTTGTTCTCAGTCTGTTTACTTATTGCTCTATGCCAGTCCCACATTGTTTCTTTGTTGTCTCTAAGATATAAAAATTATCAGCCACCACCTGTGTTTTCTTTGGATTAGAAGAAGTGACTATTGATGAATTATCACTGCATTGTAGCTCCATGAATGCTGATCCATCCTTGCAAACCTTTGCAGATGTGCTACATCACCATTCTCATCACCTCCATACAACATGTGGTCATTGGCTTTGCTGCCCACATCAAGAGGCATCAAACTGAGGATTGTGGGACCTAAATTGCAGTGTTCCTCCTGAATCTGAAACCAACAGAGGCATTGTGAAGGAAGTAGGAAAAATTGTAATAAGAGTGTGATTTCTGAAAGGATCAAACACATTCCCAGTTAAGTGTGATTTTTTAGAGTAGATTAAAGGAAAGGAGAATATAAATGCCAAGGAGGTGTTGGTTCTATTGGTATGCACTAAATACATTCTCACTGAGCCAGGGAGGCAGATCATGTTCCTTTTGCCAATTAGGAATGCAGAGATGAAAGCATTAAGCTATTTCCCCCAAAATGAGGCTGAATCAGCCAAGGATAGCACAACTTTGCAGTAAATTGATTCATATAATCATCAGTATGTCCACTAGAGTGCTGATAATTACAATAATAATTACACATGGAGAGATCAGATAGTAAGTTTGCCAAAATTGGTTCCTCATCAGTGGACAGACTTTGAAAGCTGAAGGAACCTGCAGACACAGAAGAAACCTTGGTAAAACCATCAATGGATGAAAAAGACTGGAAGCACATCAGCTATCAGCATCCAGAAGAAGCAGAAGATGGAGTTTGCAGATGGAAATCCAGGTATATACGTAAAAAAGAGGCAACTTTCTGTAAAGAACTTTAATCAGTCCAGATATCTTATGGTTTAACTCCAGAAATCTAGTGAGCTACGTAAAGGCTATAGGCATGAAAGTCTCAGAAACAGGAGCTAGGTCAGAACTATCCCAGGCCCTCGAATGCCATGGCTAAGACCTGAGATGGAGAGATGACCCCTTGTGATGTTATAGAAAAGTTGTAAGGATAATGTTATATGGAACAGCTCCTGTTTATTCTGTAGACCGCAGTACTTGAAGGACAATGATGATTGCAGGTGTTCATCTTGTAGGGGGGACTACAAGATGAACATAAGTCAACACCGGGAGCTCGGTGAGCGTTCACATCACGCTCATTCTGCGTGAACTGCACTGGCTACCGGTAGAATGCCGGATCACCTTCACAGTGTTAGTTTTAACTTTTAAGGCCTTACATGGTCTGGGGTAGAAACAGGTGTGCGGGGTTGCTTGAGTAAGTCAAAGCAACGAGGAGAGTAACGAAATAGTAACAGATATAATTTTATCTTCTGATTTCTATACTTCACATTAAACGATATACACAAATTGTGGTGCTACACAGTAAAGCAGTACTTATGCACAAATATCCAGGTAAGTACCAAATATGAATTGAAAATACGCCTGAACATAAATAGACTATTCCGGATAATTCAATCTCTAAGTAGAGAGTCCCAGCGAGAACACCCCCGCAAACAATAAAGTGGCTATAAAAGTATTTCAGAAGAACAAAAATGCATGAATAATGCTTATCAGCATAGATGCGGTGAGTGTCCAAATCGGTCGACGATCCTGTAGATATTTGCGCCTGACCGTTTCACCTTTCAGAAGCTTTTTCCAAGACCAGGGACTATCTTCGGCGTCCCCCAACAACGTAGCAAATTATTCTAAACAATATATGCAATAGAATACATAAGTAACAATATGGGATACCCCACAAAGTAACCCCGTACGAGGAGCGTAACAAATAGCATTCATACTTTGACACATCTAGGTAAATCATATAGAGGCACCAGGCCTTCTTCGGTCAAATCTCGGACAATGTAATGCGGAACAGAGAGTAACTTATACACATTGAGGTCAACACAAAATGTATTTAGCTGAGTTCTACACAAGGAGCTTGCTTACAGATAATTGATCATTGAGGCCTTTTGGCGACCCGCAAGAAAGGCGGATTATCCAGTCGCGTTCCAACTGTAATAATCTACGTTTCACATCCATAAAGGGTTTAGGTTCAACTCTATCTAAAACCATAACAGAGAACGCTTCGTGATGATGTTGCTTGTTCACAAAGTGGGAGTACAGTCTAGTATTATCATATTTCATCCTAAACCTAGATCTGAGTGTTAGTTTTAACTTTTAAGGCCTTACATGGCCTGAGGCCAGTGTACCTGCGGGACTGTCTCATCCCGTACTATCCCAACAGATCATTGCGTTCTGAGGAACAGAATATTTTGGTCATTCCCTCCCCCAAAATGTATCGTCTGACGGCAACCCGTCGGCGGGCCTTCTCAATAGTGGCTCAAACGCTCTGGAACTTGCTGCCTGCAGACGTTCGCACCTTGCAGGACATCCTTCCATTTAGGAAAGCATTTAAGACCTTGCTCTTCCAGCAGGCGTTTGGAGCCGGATGAACTGTAGCCCCCGTTACGCGCTGCCGTATTTGATTACCTGTTTTACCTTGTGTCACACTTCGTCCAGCTGTAGCTCTTATGTCGTTTTATTGTATTTTTAGATGTGTTTGATCGTGTTTTAATGCTTGTATGTTCGATTGTTTTTATAATCAAGCTGTTAGCCACCCCGAGCCCTCGGGGAAGGGTGGCAGATAAGTATGAACGAACGAACGAATGAATAAATAAATAAATAAATAAATATGATTATGCAGCTTAAAAACATGATGCCTCAGTTTACAAACAGGCTGGATGGTCATCTCTGAGGGTGCTTTGATTGTGCTTTTTCTGTACCTCAGGGGATTGGACTAAATGGCCCATCTGGTCTTTTCCAACTCTAATATTTAATGATTCTATGCAAAAGCCAGTGCAATTCTAGGCTGTATCAACAGAGATATCATGTTTTGTTTCATCAGACCTCATCTGGAATACTGTGTTCAGTTCTGGGCAACTCAATTCAAGGAGGATATTGACAAGTTGCAATGTGTCCACAGAAAAGCAACAAAAATGACCAATGGTTTGGAAGCCAAGTTTATGAGGAGCACTTTAGGGAACTGGGAGGTTTAGCCTGGAGATGAGAGGGCTAAGAGTTTATTCAAGCTAAACATCTCCAAAGTCACTTTCCTGAACTGTGGTCTCTAAAGGCAACATTTTCCATCAGGACTTAGCTGCTTGGTAGATGGAAGAGGAGAAGCACGGCCAGTAATGATCTTTGGATGCTCCAAAAGCATGATCCAAGGCCTGTAAATCACTCTGAAAAAGGCAGAGGCAGACTGCACTAATGTCCTCACAAGATAGCTTTGAGAACACTATGCAAAGGTTCAAAATGTTCCCTTCTTTGCACTTGAAATGACACTGTAAAACTCCTTTGGGATAACCTCAAGGCAAGTCTGAAAGCATACACTTGCCTAGGCTTTTAAGCAAACCCCTTCAGAGACTTCTCTAGCATTTGAATCTCTGATTTTGTCACCAAAACCAAATGAACCAATAAGTTTGTTTCTGCTGTTAATTGCCTTTTCAGATGAACACAGAGAAGAAAATCATATATATGCCCTAGCGATTTCTTCTTTTCCTTTTCCCAGGGAGCTTCATATGAAAATGAATTTTTCTTCATTTATCCTTGGCAAAAGAACTTACTCATTTTTCCTTCCCCCAAAATTAAACATAGTCATATTTTCTTAATTCTAGTTTGCCAACTGCAATTACATTACGTTAGGGCCAGAAGATCACAGAACTATTGTTTGTACAGCTATGTCTGGTTTTCTCTGATAAGATAAAACACCAGTTGAAATGGGAGCTCTGTAATGAATCATTATAAATGCTGTTTGGCCATCAATCAAAGTAGGAAATGAATAAAATAACCCTGGAGGGTGTGATGAGGTGGTTATTTGTGTTATATTAAGTGGTCACGTTATGGACAGACCACAAAGGGTTGGCTGTGATAATGGAGGCAGTTCCCTCCTGGGGGAATCTGTTGCCATGGTGATGGTGGGCGGAGCCAACCAGAAGGCTAGCTCGGAATTCTTAGAGAGAGTCAGTGGGTGCCTGGCTGTTAAGCCAGAAGGTTAGGTTAGATTCTACTCTGAGGAGAGGAGTAGGAATCACGTTATTGAAACTGCAGAGAGAGCAGTTAGAGTTTTCCTGTCAGCGAAGCGAGAGTGTAGCTTCGGCTGGGGAATCTGTTTCGAGAGCTGTAGGGAGACAGTTCTGTTGGGCTGAGCTTGCGAGCCAGCCGGTTTGTGTAAAGCCTGAGGGCTAGATAGAGGCAAGAGTGCCTGTATGTTTTAGATTGCTAGACGCTGATCTAAGTAACAGCAATAGTTAAACATTGCAACTGTGTACTAGTTAAACTTTGTAACCTTTTTAAGTCGTGCCTCTTCGGAAGAGTTATATAAAGTATCAAACCAAGCTTTGTGCCCAGTTGTGTGAAATAAACTATTTAAGTTTTGATTCAAAACTCTCTCCCCGTGACTTCATTTGGATTACCAGTCTCCTCACCACTCTTTACAAGTCAATGGTCAAGCCTAAATAAATTAATGGTGGCAGCGAAATACAAGTTAACGTCGAATCATCCACAAATGGTGGCAGCGGTGGGATCGCCTGCCCTGCCACGTTAAAAGAAAAGTAAACCTTAAATCTCCACAGAGGGGACTCCAATAAAGCTAAGCTGAATGGAAGAAGCATTATTTCAGATCTGAAACTGGAAGATTCTCATTAGTTCTGGATTCTTCTCAAGAGAGCCTTTAAATAGTTGGGGGGGGGGGGGGATCTTCTGACATTTTGTTCAAATATTTTTAAACATTATTTCCATCTCTAATCACAGTCACCCCAAATATGCTTATGTTCTTGTTATTTTACATGCCTTCAAAATGACTTTTGGTGCAACTACATTTCAGAATTAATGCAGTATGATACAACTTTACCTGTAATAATTCAATTCTTGAATTTTTGGTTTGGTGAGGCATCATCCCGCTTTGCCAGATAAGGTTAACGGCCTTGTAAAATTACAGTTCCCATGATTTCATAGCATTGAGCCATGACAGTTAAAGTGGTGTCAAACTACATTAATTCTACAATATAGATACACACTCTGTGATTTAATGGCAACCTTATCTTATGGCTTTTGTCCAGTTTTTCACCAGAAACGGCCTGAGACACAAGTGAAAGTAAATAAAATGGCTTTCCTTCAGCCAAAATAAAGATAATGCAATAAAGTGAAGCAGAAAGTACAATCTCGATGGTAACGCATGGTCTTCAAGCAAACGTAAAACAAAAGTCTTCACATCAGACAGAAACTATAGTCTTTGATAAACAAGTTTACAGGTTGCAGAAACAAACGTCAATAGCCAAGAGTCTTCAACAAGGACTGACGCTGGAATGGAGACACAGTGCTGGAATTTTTAGCCCTGAGCTCCCAGCACAGCTGTCTCTAGGGTGCAATCTGATTGTTCAGCATTTTCACTGCTAACCCAACTGATCTCCTTCTGACTTCTTTCTCCCTTCGTTGTTCCTGAAACGTTCAGATTTGTGATATGTCTGCCACCTCTTCTTTTTCCTCTTCATCACCATTTAGCCTCTAATCCCCAAGTGCTGCTTCTTCATCCACCTGTCCTCCTTCTCCCTCAGAATCAGAAGAGCAGTCCATAACAGTTTTCTTGAAAAGATTTATTTAGGGGATGCGTGCCTTTGCCTCCCTCTAATTCCGAGAAGGAGTAATTTGTGCAAGGCTACCCAAAGGCAAGGGTTGGAACCCTGACCTTCAAGAATCCTATCCCACACTTCAGACTTGGGCTGCATCAAATATTGTAAAACATTATTTTCATTCCTAATCTTAATCCCCACCACAAATGTGTTATTGTTGTTCTCATTGTTGTTATGAGTCTTCAAGTTGACTTGGTTGATCTGCATCAACACTGTAGAATTAATGCATGTTGACGTCACTTTAACTGCCATGGCTCAATATTACGTAATCACGGGAGCTGCAATTTCACAACGTCGTTTAGCCTTCTCTGCCATAGAGGGCGGGCACCTCACCAAACTACAAGTCTTAGCATCCCATGGCATTGAACTATGGCAGTTAAAGTGGTGTTAAACTGCATTACTTCTATAGTATAGTTGCAATATTATCAATATTATCCCAAAATTGCTATGACAACAACAAACTCATGGGGATGAAAAAAAGTTTTAATGATGGATCTATGCAGTTGTCATCATTGCACTTCACAGTCCTTGACCACTATAATCTACACATACGCTAAACTGGGCTCCATTATTTGCAGTAATGAGTTTTGTTGGAATGCCACTTATACTGCCTACCTATCTAACTTGATTAAGACACAGAGTGGGTAGTTGCCCTTAAAGCATAATCTCTTGCCCTCAAGTGTCAGATATAATAAATGATACTAGCTACCATCATAGAAAAGATGCACATCTCTGTGTCATGTTCAGGATTAAAACAAATAGATTTGGAAAAGGCAATCTGGGAATTGAAAATACCATAATAATTTTCTGCACTTAGATGATTCATCCCCTTAATATGGAGTATTCTCAAGCTACCCACTGTTCACACTGAAAAATAAATGACTACAAACAATCAACCCCAAACCCAATGCACAACAAAAACAAGCTGATTGTGATACACAGAAGAATTGAGGAAATGGGTTGTTTGGGAGGAAGAACACTTTCATAAAATAAATTCTTGGAAGTGATTGGGGAAGTGCTTTGGTCATATTTTACGATGAATACTCTGTCCAATTCTGGGCATCATCATTCAAGATGGATATTGATAAGATAGGGTGTGTCCAGAAAAGGGAGACTGAAATGCTGGAAGTTATGGGTACCATGGCTTCCTATAAAGGAACAGCTTAGGGACCTAGGTATGTAAAGCACAAAGAAGAAAAGGTCAAGAGGGAACATTATAGCCATGTTTAAATATTTGAAAGGAGGCCATATGGAAGATGCAGCAGGCTTGTTTTTTTGCTATTTCAGATACTAAGATATGGAGTAATGGATTAAAACTACTGGAAAAGAGATTCCACTTAAAAATTAGGAGAAATATCCTGAAGATAAGAGCTATTTGATAATGGAATACACTGTCTCAGAGTGTGGTAGAGTGAGTCTCCTATTTTGGAAGGCTTTAAACAGAGACAATGGCCATCTTTTGAGAATGTATTGATTGTGTATTCTTGCATTGCAGAATGGGATTGGATAGTCCATTTTCTTCCAACCAGGGCCGTAGCCAGGATTTTTGATTCGGGGCTGAGTTTGGTTAGGGGGGGCTGAGACTGGGTGGAAGAGGGTCTACCCTAGCAAACCTTTTGTATTGTTATCCCAATAACCCCATTAATACAATTGCCTAATATATCTGTGCCTCGGGTTCAAGGAAATGCTTTGTGTTTTTTTTCCAACACCTCGTGATGTGACATGTAAATTTTAATGTTTTAATGTTTTATTGTAAGGCTGCATGGCCACCACATGCTGCCTGTTTTATATGCTGTAACCCGCCCCGAGCCTGCAGGGAGGAGCGGAATACAAAACCAAATAATAAATAAATAAATAAATAAAATAATATATATATAACATTTACAGAAGTGTGAGAAGGCTGGGTTGTGAGAGTATGCAGAATTTTGGGAACATGAATGGTTGAATTGGTGCAATTCTGCAAATGAGGAGAGCTGAAATATTTAGGGTTCTCATCCCAATATGCATCATCTATTAATGTAATGTGAGTGCAGTAGAATAGTATAACTGCAATAAAGTCTATCTTGACTTATTGCACATTTTTTAGATTGTTCTTGCCAAGGTCCCTGAGATGTCAACCCATGAAGCAAATATACTTTTCTCTTGAGCCTTTGTTTTTGGTTACATTCTATTTTCTTTTGACACACACTTCCCATGGCAGCTTTAATGAGTGCTTCCATTTCAGCTATAAAGAAATGTTCTCTGTCCACAACTTACTTATTCCTACACTGAACAATAAAAAAATCATTGATTTTTCTGCCCAGCTGTCCCTTGGGAAAATATTTAACCTACTATGGTTGATTCTCAAAACATTTATTTTCTGAACGATGCAGTTTGCACAGCCCACCTCCTAAACCTTCTGAATGGGACCTTTTATTGGGTCACAGTCACCCTACCATCTCATTTCCTGTCCAATTCTATGTTTGGAAAGTTACATGTTATAAGTCTTATGTGGTAAACTGTATGAGGATCTGGGAAGGACATTGAAAGGTTTGATTTACAATCTGTGTACTCTTCTTCAACAGACATAGATGTAGTTGAAGCTGAACAGTAGTCCACAAAAGCATATGCTGAATACTTGTTCATCAGTGATATGAAAAAAGTGAGGAAGGTTTTCAATATGAGAAGTATTTGGTGTTAAGGGAAGGAGAGTCCAAAGACTATGGCTGAAATCCTTTTTGATTATTTTTGTCAACATAACACTCTTTTACATTGGCATATTATTCTCATATATTGATGTAATGCTTTTGTGTGTTGAGATAACACATTTATTCCAGTAAGTAAGATCCCTGTAACTGTAGAACCCATATCAGTTTTATGCCCAGGGGGAAAATGTTCTCTAAGTGATGCTATGGTATACTTCCCACAGGTATTACCATAGAGTTACATTGAATGACCTAGTAAATTTCTTTCTCTCTAGAAAGCTGTAGGTCTTCCATTGAAACTTTATTGTATGTTGGGACTGTATATGAGGTATTTTAATGATGTTTTCCCATAATCATGGTCCATCTGAGAACCTATCCCTTAATTTATAACGTTCTCTTATGCCAGCATAACATTGTCCTATGTCACATTACAGTGGAATAACTTCCTCTTACACTCTTTGAATTCTCTCTTACAATGGTGCAACACTCTCTTACACAAGTACAATGGTTGCTTGTGTCCACATAATTCTATCTTACACTGGTCAAAACCAGATAATCCTGTTTATTTGATGTCACCCACCAGAAAATACCTTGGGGGGAATTGGCTCCATTCCCATAGGGTGGCCCATTCATTCCCTAAATGCAAAAAGTAGGGTCTTTTTCCCTTAGTAAAATTAGAGAGAAGATTAGAGTTGTGCATTCAGAGTAAACTTTGATCCATTTCTCCTTGAAAAAGGTCAAGGAGAACATTTAATAAAGGGGGAAGATGGTGTAAAAAGAGGAAGTTCTCACTGCAAGTGGAGTGAATCAACCAAGGAAGCCAGAACTGCAAGTGTACAAGACCTGAGCAAAGTGGTGGATGATGGAAACTCTTGGGGGTTTCTCATTAATACAGTTGCCACATGTCAAAGTCAGCTTGATGGCAAAAATGACAAGAACAATCAGGATGTATCTCCATGCAATGCTCACCACAAATTCCAATCTCCGTGGAAGTTCAAATAACCAATTAGTTTGCTTTGTGACTAATTCATGAATGGTATTCATCCTCATAATTTATTCTATGTACACTTTTTGAGTTTCTTTGGCACTGAATAAAAAATGTCAACAATATTTTTGTAACTCCTTCCATACAGAATACCCAGTAGTCTGTGAGTTTGCTTCCAACTCAGTTTCTTCCCAAGGCAAAAAGTGCCAAGAAAACACTGGCAACCTATGAGTATCAGAGCAATCCAGTTTACAAAATCCCAAAGGTTTTGAGCCCATTAGCCACAGAACTGCTTGTTTATTAACTGCATTGCATCTCACCATGTAATGAAGAGTAAGTCATCCTAAATGTTTTGATTGTTGCATTACTTTTTTCCCCTAAGTGACTTCTCTAAGATACCTGTTAGTGACTCATGTGGGTAAGGATACTTTTAATGTAGCTTTGGAAAATACCCCATCTTTTGTCCATGTCATCAGATGACATCTATAGTCCAAGCATGGTTTTGTGATCGAAATACTGGGCAACAACTTTTTAAAAAGATTATTGTGGGTTTTTAGTGTGGGCAATGTGTTTGCAAATTATTTCAGCAAGCCTCCAGATGAATAGTGACCATTGTCTTATAGTTAAAATAACAAAGAGTTTTGTGGCACATGAAAGACTGCTAGGTTTGATTTACAATCTGTGTACTCTTCTTCAACAGACATAGATATAGTTGAAGCTGAACAGTAGTCCAAAAAAGCATATGCTGAATACCTATTCGCCTGTCTCATCACATTTTTAGATGGTTCTGCTGAAAATAAAAAAAAAATCATGGGTACAGAAAGTTGAAAGATATCACTAGGGAAACATCTGGGGATTATCCCTCCCTCATTTTAGACTAATCATGATGAAACTTGCTACAGTGGTAGAACACATGGATCACAGCTAGCTCACCAAATTTCATAACTTTTGCCTTATCCATGGATTTTTTGGCAAATTTTCAAAGTTTTTATAAAAAAAAATTAGAGACTAACCCAGCTTAAATACAAGTTCTGCCTTCACTTTTCTACAGGACTAGCGTGGCTCAGGAGCAGCACACCAGCCTATTAAGCAGGAGCACCAGGTTTGATCCCTGCCAGGGGAAATTTTTTTAAAAGTATTTTATAAATAATAAAAGAAATATGTTCCTGGTTTGAATTTTGAAAGTGTTTTTCCTGTTTCTTTGTGTGGTCTTTACTTTTAAAGTAGTTGTTCTACTTCAGAAACTTTGTGTAGCACAAACTGTGTTAATTTGGGTGAGAACAGAAATCATATACAGAGCAGACCCCATCAAGGGACATCTAGACTGACCCCCTTCTTTGGGAGCAAGAACACGGTTCCTCACCAAAGGGAAGGGAATGGGGTCTCAGGAGCACAAGACTATGAGACAACAGAAGACATGCGAAGCTTTTGAGGCAATTTTATATGCATGAGAGATGTAGTTTCCCAAAGTACCTTAGCAAGCCAGGCTCCCCGGTGCAGCAATCCTATGGGACTCTAAATGGATGGATGAAAGAAGGAATCTTCGGGAGAATCGGGGCTAGACTAACCCCACTACAGGAAAAAGAACAACTGGCTTCCCACTGAAGTATAAGTTCTGACTTGATTTTACTACAGAGCTAGCGTGGCTCAGGGAGAACGCGCCGGCCTCATAAGCAGGAACACCAGGTTCGATCCCTGCCAGGGGAAAATGGCAAAAAGAAAAAAAATGCTTCACAGAAAGTATAAAATGGAGGAAAATTATCCTGGCTGTTTCAAGATTCTTATGAGATTTCTACAGTGTGGTGTGCTCCATATCTCCCTCATTCAAGATGCCATGGTGAATGGTCTTGCTATCTGCAGATTGCAGGAAAAATTGGACAGCATAAGTGGGAATACAGAGTTGGGAGAGTTATATGGTAGAGATGGGAATTGGTTGGCTCAGTGGTAGTTTTACCAGTTCTTTCCTCTGAAAAAATCTCTTCCAGCACCTTGTATTCATTGATGGTCTGCCATCTATGAATCCTTTATTGAGAGGCGTGAAGCTGTTTCTGTTTGTTTCTTCTATCTCCTCCCGTGTTTTGAGTTTGGTTCTTTATTTACTGTTATAATTTTAGAGTTTTTTTATACTGGTATCCAGATTTTGTTCATTTGCATTGTTTCTTCCTTTGTGTTGAAATTGTCCACATGCTTATGGATTTCAATGGCATCTCTGTGTAGCCTGCCATGGTAGTTGTTAGAGTGGTCCAGCATTTCTGTGTTCTCAAATAATATGCTATGTCCAGGTTGGATCATCAGGTGCTCTGCTACGGTTGACTTCACTGGTTGAAGTAGTCTGCAGTGCCCTAGAGCTGAAGAAATCAATCTCAATTCTTCATGTCAGCCCTTCGGAAATGTAAAGATGGCTGTCACATCACTTTTCAATTATCTCCAGACTAAAAATGGAACTCTCTTTGATATTCCTCAAAGGTATTTGGTTTTCAGAACCCTTACCACCTCTGTCATTTTCCTCAAAATACAGTCCAGCTTATCAATATTCTTCATACTTCTTACTCATTTTGACATCAGGTAATATCTTTCATCCTAACTTTGTACCTTAGTGACTGTGGTTAAAACTGAACTGGTTATTGAACTTATCCACGTGTTTTGCATTTCTGGACCATTCACATAGACAACCTGCTCATTCATAGCCATAAAGATTTCTTTTTAGGCACTCCATATTCTGTACTTCTGATGAAGTAGACTTAAGTGTCAGCTCGCTATAGCTACTCCTAAATGAAGACACAGAACGCCATCTGGAATCACTAGGAATTTTACTATAGGAATCAAACATGTAAAAAGCCAGGAGTGTCGGTACAGATCAGGACACTCCCTTCTATACTTTCCCCCACATTCAAAGGCACATATTCCTGCTTCATGCAAACCCCCACGTATTTCTCCTTCCAGGTTTACTGGTTCTCCCTTCTCACGCCATGGATAGCAGGTGTCTTATCTTCCGGTGATGTCAGTGGCCTTGAGTTTGGCTGCCAGGATCCAGGCACCAAATCTCAGGCTCTGACACTTAAGTCTACCAATGTTAATGTTACAATTTTCATTCTCTCCGTTAGTCTCAGAGGCGCTACAAGAGCCCCTTATCATTTTTTATTTGTGCAGCTAATTTATCTGGTGCAGAGTTAGTATTTTACATTCATCCCTATTGAAATGCATTTAGTTACTTTTCCCTTGCTCTCCAATCCATTAATTTCACTTGGCTATTGATTCTGTCTATGTGGTATTCGCTCCTTCTGCCAATCTGGCGCTATCTGCAGATTTAATTAGCATGGCATCTGTTCCTTCAACCAATTCATTTATGAATATGTTGAACACAACTGAGTCCAGGGCAAAACTATGAGACACCACTTATCTATTTTCTTCAGAAAGAAGATGAACCATTAATGAACGTCTTCAGTTCATTGCATAAACCAAGCACATGTTCACATAATTGTCTCGGTCACCAGTTTGTGTGTGAGAATGTCATGGAGAACCTTGTCAAAAGCACCTTAGCTGGAAACGTTGAGGCAGACAGCATCAGCAAAGGCCTTCCTAATGATGAATGTTCCGCAGAGCCTTCTATTCCAATAAGGGACATCTCTTTCAAGAGAGAAAGAGATCCTTAATAAGGGAAAGAATATAACATTCAATGTTTCTGAATAGGATTGCCAGATCTGGCACATCCCAGGCCCAAGAAGGAATGACAGTCACTAGTGATGTCACAAGGATTAGCATTAACAATGACAATAGCCAAGATGGTGTCATTCAAATAAACACCAATATTAACAAAAGACAAAAAAGTGGGAAGGGGAGAGCTCTCAACAGTCTAGAGCAGCTCCAAGACATATATAGCGGATCACAAACCTATCACCATAGATCTCCACCTCTCAGTGTGGATAGCTGGGTTTTAAATAGGGTTTTGGGGCATTTACAATTCTTACAGTAGTACCATGATTGATTGTAAATGTGACTGAGTCACAAGGATGCCACTCCATATGCCAAGAATAGATAATTATCCTTGGTTGGACCAGATGTTCCATCCTTGAAGAAGAAAGAACACTTCAAGTACCAATCCCTTTGAAGTACCAAATTCTTTCTAATCTCAGAAACTAAACAGTTGCCAGGCCTGATTAGTACTTGAATCAGAGGTGTTGTATGCCTATCAAATTCATGGATTCGTCACAAGTCAACAACAGTTTAAAGGCAGATACTGTCCCGTGGCTATGGACAGCAAGTATCCAAAGTGACAGATTATCCTAAAAGAAGCAACTACAGGGAACTCAATATTTATTTATTTATTTATTTATTTATTTATTTTTACTGTGTCAGGAGAAAACCAAACAGTTGTATTGTATTAAAATACACACACACACACACACACACACACACACAAAGTTTGCAAACTTAGCATTCTATTAAATGTCCTTTGACCAGTAGCTGGCCACTTGGAGTGCCTCCAATGTTGCTATAAGAAGGTCCTCCATTGTGCATGTGGCAGGGCTCAGGTTGCATTGTAGTAGATGATCTGTGGTTTTCTCCTCTCCACATCCGCATGTAGTGGATTATACTTGTAGCCCCATTTCTTAAGGTTGGCTCTGCATCTTGTGGTGCCAGAGCACAGTCTGTTTAGCACCTTCCAAGTTGCCCAATTTTCTGTGTGCCCAGGAGAGAGTCTCTCATTTGGTATCAGCCACTGATTGAGGTTCTGGGTTTTATCCTGTCACTTTTGGACTCTCGCTTGCTGAGGTGTTCCAGCAAGTGTCCCTGCAGATCTTAGAAAACTATTCCTTGATTTAAGTCAATACAGCTCAATACAATTCAAGATATGCATAGGAAATCCAAGAAGATGAAGAAAGATGCATAGGCAAGGTCACAGTCTGACCAGAAACTATCACACAAAGTCAATGATCCAGATAACTAAAGGGATACGACAAATATAACCAATTTAAAGATGAAGAATTCCAGGAAACATGAACAACAAAAGCACTGTCAAAGTCTGAATTGTTGTCACCTCTGAGGACTCCCTGAAGTTGCTGGAATGGATAGGCAGCTGCCTCTAGGTACCAAGTGGTTCTTTTTACTGAACAGCCACTGAATGCATCAAAGCTTCTCCTTCTCCCTTCACTGGAATTCAGAGGATGGAGGTGTTTCTTCAGCATCTATAATCTATATATATAAAGGAGGACCTGTCATCCAAAGACTGCCATAGGCAGAGAAACCTTCCAAGGCAGAGACACCAAACTTGGCAACAAAAATAGGTCTCAGGCAAGGAAGGTTTTTAGCAAAGAAACTTTCCCCCAAAAAACCTAGAAGGCACCCAAAAAATGATTTAAAAAACCTACAATTCCCAGTGTCCTCCGCGGCCGCAAGTGAATCCCATTGGCCGACATCGGCCCACACAAAATGCCGGCGCCGCTTCCCAGTGCAGGCCACACCTCCTGCCATCCCTACAACCACTCCACCCCCTTCCCCCAGGCTGGCCCTCCCCCTGCCCCGTGCCATCCCCACAACCACTCCACCCACTTCCCCCGGCCTGGCCCCGCCCCTGCCATCCCCAAAATCACTCCACCCCTTTCCCCCGGCCTGGCCCCACCCCCTGCATGCAACAATTTCTTAAAAATAACTGCCGCCAAAACAAATCACCTCAGGACAGCCTCCCACACACCACAGCCAGCCGGACTGCCGAGGAAACACAGTGCCTAAAGGACAGGCTCCTTCAGCCTAGCCCACACTGGCCAAACCAGTAAAACGGACCACTGGTAATCACCACAAACCACTGACCACGGTACAATCAGCCACACAATCACAACAAAATAAAAAAACACCACACACTCCTCCAGACACTACAACTCTCACAACCACACTCGAGAAACACAATCCAAAAGACCAAGCCAGCGCAAAATACCACACAATGCCAATATGCAGAAGATACACAACTATGTGCACAGAGCACATACATACCACTCACAGGACAAAAGTCACCCACAACAAAAGACACCCACTTAACAAACATCACCTCGCGATGCCTAGCTCTACAGAACCACAACACAACTCACACACAACACACACAACACATACATACCACTGGTAAACCGAAACCAGCACAGTAAAATCAACTAACACACCCCACATACACACCGTACATCCACACCACACTACTACTGTACACTCACAACAACAAACTACACACTCAACACCACAAACTCTTCTCCAAGCACCATCCCACCCACACACCACCAATCCTCCACTTTACAAACACCACACCCACAACATGACAGCCACACAACTCGTGATGCCTACCTCTACAGACCCACAACCCAACAGACACACAACACACACAACGCATACATACCACTGCAAAACAGAAACCTACACAGTACAACCAGCTAACACAGGAGGACATAACAACTACCAGGAGGACACAAATAGGGCACCAGGGACACAGGCACCACTGACAAACACATACCGCCAGAATAACACAAACTTGCAAAACCCACAAAAATAAAAAAATCCTGCAACACAAAACCCACCCCCAACCAAAATTCACAACAAACACCACTGGCAAAAGCAACACCCCCTCCACATCACAACCAGCACAAAGCCAGACTGAGACAACTATGTCACCACAACACACACAAAATACACCCCACAAATACCTGACAACTTCCCCAACACAAAACCCAGGACTGCACTCACTACTCACCACCACACACACCTCCAAATACACACATGTCCCAGGCACAATACTCCAGCAATTCCTACCCACACAACACAAACCAACTTCCTATCACAACCCATCCCCCCAACCTTACGGAACCCCGCACACACAACACCTACCACCACCACAAACAAAAACCAACTCCACCTATACTCCAACCACAACACAACACAACACTGCACTGATACTCTACAACCACACACAAATACCCAAAACACCCCACCCACAAAAGCATTCCACAACATACTACCACCCACAATTCCACCACCCACTAACTCACTGACAACTCCACAGGACTTCAACATCCCACCCACCAGAACAACCCACAATGACACAGCCATGACCCCACCAAGACCATAAGTAACATCAATTCCAACCCTTACATACTCAGACTTTCTCGCATCTCCTAAATAGGGCACAGCAACGCGTGCCGGGTACAGCTAGTGATTCAATAAGGAGGGAGCTCTTTAGCTGTTTTGGCCATGACTTTCTCTGATTCAGGAAGGGAGCCATCATCTGGAGACAGATGCTCTTCATCATCCAGCTGTTCTCCATTCAATTCCGCAGATTTCATTGGGGATCTATAACAGATACACACCCAGAGCTCTTACCCTGAGATCCTTCACCTTAACCTGTAATTTGAAACAAAAGGCCACAAAATCTGAGACTCGGGTCTGGTCCTGAGGAATGGAAACTCTATTTCTAGACTTCACTGATCATGCTGGCACCAATGGGATTTGGGACTGGTGGAAGATGAAATCCAAACATTCAGACAGCATACTAGTTGTTGGTGTCACTGAAGATGATTTTGCCATCTTAAGGAGATTGCAAACTCCAGAGTCTTCCACTGAATATTTGAACATTAGTTAACAATGCACACTAATTACAGTTCTCACTTTTAGATTATACAAATGCATGGGTTGGCTTGTACTTAAAAAATACTCAATGTTTCTGGCTCCAGAGTTCCACCAGAAATATGATGCACCAAAGACTGCCTGCCATTGATTGGGACAAAAATTTTATCCAAAATGTCAGGATAATCTCTTTGCACCTGCAAACCCTTTTACTGTTGATTCTGTCAGCGGATAGAATATGTAATTGCTTTAAAAACCAAGGACAAAGAATGTTTATATGCCTGTGACAGGTTATAAAAATGCATTAGCAGAGATTCCAAAATACAAGGTGAAAATTTAAAAAATTGCGAGGGTGCCTTCTCTGCATTGGACATGAAGTAAATTATATATGTTATTTAATATAGTGTGATCCCTCATCCATAGATTCAACACCCACAGATTCACACTTTCTGATAATTCAAAAAAAAATTATCCTGTGAGAAAGACAACTTTTGGGATGGAATAATACAAAAAGATAGGGAAAACATTATATATATTATAGAATGGGCCACGGGAATTGAAATAGTGAAGGAATGCATGATTCCCCTCCCCCTCTCCTCCCCTTGTACCCCAATAGTTGTAAGTCGCCCGGAGCACGTTCCGTGGAGGGCGACTCATGAATGATAAAGTTATGTTATGTTATGTTATGTAAATGGGCTGACAATATAGGCAGACCCATCAAACTCAAAGAATGGGATTTGATATGGAATCCAAAAAAATGAAATATACATATGCAATGGAACTTAAAGAAAACTGGTACAAGATGTTCCATAGGTAGTATATGACACCTCAGAAATTAGGTGTAATGTATAAGAATTGATCCCTGGAAGTACAAATAGAGCCCGGGGATCAATTCAGCCGCAAAATGAATATATGAATATATGCTATTGTACGTGTTGATGTGCATTGCTTAAAATATTATTTCCCTTTCCAGAAAATGTTATGGTGAAACTAAAGTGATATTGCAAAGAAAGAAACAGCAGTGGTTAATTGCCATTTCTTCAATCAAAATACAACTATTGCTAGGCAGAGAAATAGAAGGTTCTGAGGAGTACATCTGTTATCTACAGCCACAAAGAGAAACTCTGAAGAGAGATTTTTTCTACCAGTGAAAAATTAATTAAATGCTTGGTAGTCAAAGCATGCACCATTAATTCTGGGATGCACAAACCTGAAAGATGAAAAATAAAGGTGCACTAGTTTTCATTGGCTACTATTCAACTTCTCAAAAGTGGAAACAAAATCTAACCAGGGCTATTGACATGATTGCTCCCAAACGTCCTCTCAGACCTGTGACAAAACAGGTTTCTTGGTATACAGAGACCCACAGGGAAATGAAACAGGAATGGAACAGGTGGCAGAAGGCTTGAGTTTTATGTGACAAGACCTATAAGGTGGCAATACTTACAGCAAAGAAAGCTTTCCTCTCTGCAAGCATTGTGTCTGTGGATTCACATCCAGCTGAGCTGTTCAAAGTGGTGAGAGGCTTGACCCAGTTGCCTTCCCCTGCTAACCCTTTGCTAGAACCTTCAGTAGCTCATTGTGACAACAATTTTTTCAGATAAAATCTCTCACATAAGAGCTGACTTAGATGCAGGCATTGGAGCAGAGGCCAACAACTCTGTAAGTGGGATAACACTAGATCAGTTTCAATTGGTGAGTACTGTTGATGTGTACAAGCTGCTGGGGCAAGTAAGGAAGACAACCAGGCTTCTGGATCCCTGTCAATCTTGGCTGGTCATCCAGGGAGGAGATGCAACTCTCAAATCCAACAAATTATTAAACACATTTCTCAGGGAGGGAAACTTTCCATCCTATTTAAAAGAAGCAGTGTTTACACTGCTGCTGAAAAAGCTCTCTTTGTATCCCATGGACCTTAATAATTACAGACCAGTGTCTGACCTTCCTTTTTTGGGCAAGTTCAATGATGCCCTCCAACTCCAGACAGTCTTGGATGAAACACACTTCCTTGACCCATTTCAAACTGGCTTCAGACAGGATATGGAGTTGAGACTAATGTGGTTGCCTTAATGGATGATCTCCGTCTCAACATCGACAGATGTAGTATGTCCCTGTTGATGCTTCTAGACCACTCAGCAGCCTTTGATACCATTGACCATGGTATTCTTCTGGAATGCCCAGAGGGGCTGGGAATCAGAGGCACTGTGCTGCAGTAGTTCTGGTCGTACATTTCAGGCAGTTTCCAGATAGTGGTGCTTGAGGATAGCAAAAAAGAGCTGTTATGTGGGATTGAAAGAGGCAGTGGTCACTCCATTGCTGAAGAAGCCGAATTTAGATCCGTCGGTCCCTTCCAACTACCACCCAGTGTCGAATTTATCGTATCTGGGCAAGGTGGTTGAAAGGGCAGCAATGGAGCAGCTGCAGTTCTACCTAGATGATGCAACTTGGCTTGACCCCTTCAAGTCCGGCTTCTGTTCAGGGCATGGGACGGAGACGGTGCTGGTCGCCATCATAGACAAGCTACATCACCAACTAGATCAGGGTGGATCGGCGCTGCTCGTGTTATTGGACCTCATGGCAGCATTCGATACTGTTGATCATGATCTTTTGACCCACCGTCTGGCTGGGGCTGGAGTGAGGGGGACAGTCCTTAATTGGCTGTCCTCCTTCCTCCGGAACTGGTCTCAGCGAGTGAGAAGGGGCGAGGTTGTCTCTGAGGGCATCCCACTTCCTTGTGGGGTGCCTCAGGGGGCAATTCTCTATTTAACATCTACGTCCGACCACTTGCTCGGTTGGCACGCAGCTTCGGGCTGAAGTGTCACCAATATGCGGATGACACCCAGCTCATTCTGGGGATGGAAGGCCAGCCTGACTCCGTACCCGATAATTTCCATCGTTGCCTTGAAGACATCACTGGATGGCTTCGAGCCAGTAGGTTGAAGGTCAATCCGGCTAAGATGGAGATCCTGTGGCTGGGTCGTCTGGGTACGGGAGAGATCCGGCTTCCAACCCTGGACGGGGCAACACTTCACCCATCTCCATCTGTAAAAAGCTTGGGAGTCATGCCCGACTCCGAGCTGTCAATGGAGAAACATATCTCCATTGTCAGCGGAGTGGCCTTCTACCACCTCCGACAGGCGAGGAGGCTGGCCCCCTACCTGTCCCGTCATGACCTAGCCACAGTGGTCCAAGCCACGGTCATCTCAAGACTGGACTACTGTAATGCCCTCTACATGGGCCTTCCCTTGTCGGTGATCCGGAAGCTTAAGCTGGTGCAGAACCCTGCAGCACGGCTGGTGGCAGACCTTCCATCTCGCTGCCACATCACGCCTGTGCTGCGTGACCTGCACTGGCTTCCAATAGAGCACCGGATCACCTTCAAGGTGCTGGTTTTGACCTTTAAGGCCTTGAATGGTCTGGGGCCAGTGTACCTAAGGGACCACCTCTCCCATTATAGTCCTCTTCGACCACTGTGATCCGAATCCCAGAATCTCCTGGTGGTGCCTAGCTGCCAATCTATTCACCTGGGTTCAACACGGAGGAGGGCATTCAGTGCCGCTGCGCCGGAATTGTGGAATGCCCTCCCACCCACAATTCGAGCCCAGACTGATTTATTACCATTCCGCAGGGCCTGCAAGACCCTCTTTTTTACCCAAGCGTTTGGTTCATAGATATGTGAACATGTAAACTCTTTTGTATGCCTGGTTGCTGCAATTTTAATAGGGGGACGGTTTTATCGTGTTTTATCAAGTTTTATGGATTTATATGTATCTGAATGTGAGTCGCCCTGAGCCTACGGGAAAGGGCGACTAATAAATCGAACTAATAAATAAATAAGGTGCCATTCTATCCCCAATGCTCTTCAATATTTAAATGAAGCCACTGGGAGAGATAGGCATGGGACAGGGTCGTGTCAATATGCTGATGACATTCAAATATATTTCAAATATACAGCTTCTGGATCCGTCTCTCCAAATGTCACCCCAAGTAGATGGTCAGGATGCTTAATATCAGCTTCGACTAATATGCCAGCTGCACTCCTTGCTAGATCTGGAGGACCTGAATATGGTAGTGCACTCATTGGTAAACTCAAGGTTGGACTTTTTCAATGCATTTAACATTAGACTATCCTTGTACCAAGCTTGGAAACTCCAGGTGTTTCAAAATATGGCAGCCAGATTGGTTACAAGAATAGCTAGAAGTGAAGATATTACACCTATCCTAAAGTCACACCACTGGATGCCAATTAGTTTCTGGGCAAAGTACAAAGTGTTGGTTTTGACCTTTAAAGCCCTACATGGTTTGGGTCCAGGTTACCTAAAGGATCACCTCCTTCCATACAATCTTCCCCAAACACTGAGGTCTTCTGGAGGTGTCTGGTCTGGAACCCAACCGGCAACTACCGCCCAGAAGAACTTTTCGTTGGCTACCCCAAGACTGTGGAACGACCTGCCAGAAGAACTCTGACAGCTAAATGAACTGTCAGAATTTTAAAACCATGTAATACCTATCTCTTCCAGCAGGCCTACCCAAACAATCTTTAAGCATGAATTTCAAATGTGTGTCCTTTGTTTAATCTCTGTTTTGTGTATTTTAATAAGTATTTTATAGATATATGTTTTGGTGTGCAGCTTTTATAGGTGTATGTTTTAATATGTTTATTTGTGGTGGTTTTGCAGTGTTTATGTGTTTTAATTGTTCCCTAACAATTAAATTGTAACAATGAGAAGAGGCAGGTAAACAATAAAATTATTATTATTTACAAAGCAAGAAAGGAAGAAGAATGAAAGGAAGAAAGGAGGTTGCAGTCCTCTATCCCACTGTCTGTTCTGTCTTAACTTTAGCAGACCTATTAAATCAATCGAAGGTACTTGCATATTGACTCTATTTTTGCTTATTGCCTTGGGTTCATTTGTGACTTATAGTATTATAGTAACCCTAAGCATGAACCTATCAAAAGAGTTTCTTGGCAAGATTTATTCAAAGAGAGTTTGTCTTTGCCTGTCTCTGAGGTTGAGAGAACGTGACTTGTCCAAGGTCATCCAATGGATTTCCACACCTGTATGAAGATTTAAACTCTAGCTTCCAAGTGTCCTATGCTAACAGTCAAACCATTATACCACACACATATCCTGCAATGTAGTCATGGTAGCTCAGTTCTCGAAAAGTTCATCCAATGTCCTTTTAATCTGTGTTGGCATCTGTCACTTCATCTTGCTGGCAGCTAGCACTCCAAATATCTCAGTTTAACTATGCACTCTGTGTAGAAGAATGTTTCACCTGTTCTGAATCTCTAATCATTCGGATTCAATACATGACATTGGGTTTACGTACATCTTCCCTCTTACATAGTATGAGCCTTTCAATAAGTCCTTCAGATATCTAAATAGTACCATGCAGCTGTATGAAAGCATACTTGTTTCGAACTATGCAACCAGGGGTAGTCATGTTGTCCAGACAACAAGATATAATAACACCAGAAATCCACAAAACAGCTACATATTTATTAAGCCAAGCAAAAATATGTCACTCATCCTGATTTAAATGTCATGGTGTACACTTCTGCTACCATGAAGTGTTCTTTCTGAAGGGTCCTCTAACTGGTTTTTGGAGAAGAGTAAACTGTACTTGAGATCCACTAGGCAAAATGAAGGACATTGTTAAATAAATAGAATTTTGTGTACATGTTAAGGTTAATGTCATCTGGTTGGGAGATATCTTCTTGCCCCCTTCATGTTGCTTGAGTCAAAGGTCAACCAAGTAATTGTTGACTGGGTCCTGATCAATTGAGTCAAGAGCCTACATCAGGCTTACTCCACCGGGACACATATCTTGCAGATTTCAAGTCCTGGGGGGCTTGCTATTGGTAGGGACTGAGCATTCAAATAGGAAAACATATTTGTCTCATCTCAGAGGGGAAAGAAATAAGGATACACTCCCAGATAGAGCCCACAACCTCATTTTCCCTCTACTCAGAGTCCATTGTTTTCTATGCAGGTAAAGATTTCTCCTGATATTAAGTTTAGTCATATCTGACTCGGGGGTGGTGCTCATCTCTATTTCTAAGCAGAAGAGCCATCTGTAGACACTCCCATGGTGATGTGGCCAGCATGACTGCATGGAACTTTGTTACTTTCCCACAGATCTGCTTACATTTGCATGTTTTCGAACTGCTAGGTTGGCAGAAGCTGGGCCTAACAGTGAAAACTCACCCCGCTAACCGGATTTGAACTGTCAACTTTCAGCAAGTTCACCAACTCAGTAGTTTAACCTGCTGCACCACCAGGGACAGGGCTATGCCTAATATAAACAATATATGAACTATTTTGATCAAAAAGAGTATGACATATATCAAAAAGATGTGTACAGTAGAGGAAGAGAATGCCAACTGGTTATGCCCATTAACATAGAGCAGAATCTTCTGTCATTGTCAGAGTCCTACCCAGCTTGTCTCTGTAAAGTGGCTGAACACACAAACATAGTCCAGGGGACGTCCAAGGTCAACACAGTAATCAACCGGCCAAGCAAGGGTGAGACAAGAGAGTAAGCCATAAGTCCCTTTCAATATTCTAAAGCCAAGTTATCTCACCAACACAGTTCCCAGGAATAATCCATGAGGCAAGGAATAACTCATCTTTCAAGGGTTCAAGGCACAAGACATGATGATCAAGGTTGCAGTTCAAAAACCAAGGTTGCCACCAGCAACTATCCCAAACTTTAGCTATGTATGCATATTTCTCACATGCTCCCACTTTCTGGATGTCATTTTAGCCAAACAATGAGATCTCACACTTTAATCTCATCTGTTCTTAATTGTAGGCAGTCTGCAATACTTAATTCCTGGCTTCCTAGCTCAATGTGTGATCTCGCCCTTGCTGGGAGCTCAAAGGAGTGTTAAGTCTTTCATTGCTAGTGTTGCTGCTGTTCCTGTTCCAAAGTGGTGGCCTCTTCAGTGTCTGGCTGCACCTGATCTTGCTCTGTATTTGAGCCCAACTTGAAGGCTGGAAGAAGTAATACTTCCTCCATCTTATCATGTCAGCATTAGCCATGACAATCATAGTCTATGTTACATAATTTTATACATCTGTAGCTACATGGCCTAGCTGCTAAGAAAGCCTGCTACTGAACTGCAAAGATGTAGAAGCAGAACCCCAGCAAGTGTGTCTCCTGATGTCCATTGTTACTGTCTAGCTTGTGACCTTATGTACAATAGACAAATGCCATTGAGCATTATTCCCAATGCACATCTGCTATATTTGCTGACTCCAAAACACAGAAGCATTCTTTTACTAGATATGGATATTATGGAATTGTCCAGTTCTAATTTCTGAAGTCACAAGTCCACTTGTGAAGACATAAATCACCAACAGGATTCCACACAGTGAAAAACCAAAGCTTGGAAACATTATTCATCTGGAGAACAACTTCCCAAATTCTTGGATCTGTGATATATTCCTATCCATGCTCTATAATGAAATGTGTGGGACTATGCTGTTTTTAAGTGTACTGCCAAAATAGATAGCTTCATTTCACTCATTGAAACTATTAGTTTGTTTTCATCAATGCTTTCAACCTAGCTACTCTAGCCCTTGCCAGAAGAAGTAGAGACTAGAACTCCATAGGGTAGGAATAAGCTTGCATCAACTGTTTACAAACTTTGCCTTAAAAGGAGGTTCACATACAGAAAAGCTTTGTTTTTATATATATACTGCATTATGCACTATGATTCCACTTTAACTGCTATGGCAACATCCCATAGCATCCTTGGATTTATAGTATAAAGACACTAGAACTCTATGACAGAGAGTTCTCAATATTCCTCTTCTAAATGCAAATCTCATGAATCCATAGAATGTTGATATGGAGTTTAAAGTGGAATCA
This sequence comes from Anolis apletophallus, assembly GCA_030556195.1. Lineage (NCBI taxonomy): Eukaryota > Metazoa > Chordata > Lepidosauria > Squamata > Anolidae > Anolis > Anolis apletophallus. The sequence goes on along the minus strand of JARBWK010000005.1, from coordinate 13,511,479 downwards.
TAGTGTTAGACTTCCACAGTGTGAAAGAGTGGATGATAGGAAATATTTAGGATGATATCAACTCAAAAGAAATTCCAAAGTTTTTGTGACAGCAATGTAATTATATTACATTGTAATTATCCTTCTATTCAGGTGGGATATGCCTGGTTGCTGGAGAATCAGAGACATTCTGTTTTAAATTTCTGCCTCAGAGCTTTCTGTACATTTTGGATCTTCTCAGTGATCACTGTATCACTCAGATGGTCCCCAAACTTCTGCTTCAGCAACACTCGGATTATTTTGATGCACCTCTCATCCATCATGGGCTTAGCTTCCCGGAATGTATTCCCTCGCCTCCCGGTGATGGAATGACTTTGGATATAATCTGATGTGAAGAGCTTGTAGAGGAGGGTTTTGCAAGCGGTGCTGATTTTTTGGTCAAACCGGATGGCCTCTTTGAGTTGGTCCCTCGTGTATCCATTGAATAGTTCAGAGATCTCACAAGGTTGGCATGGAGGTTTCTGCTCCTGAAAGGAGGAGGTTTCAAGGTGCTGCACTTTCTGCTTCAAGGAGAGGACTTCTCGCTGGAGGCCCAAGACCATTCGCTCCAATTGTTCAATCTTCTCCTCTCTGGAGGGATCAAACAAGAACATGCCATTAAAACTGAACTATTTTGCTAAGAAAGGAAGAAAGACACCTTTCAATTAGTATTCCTTTCCAAAGAAGGAGAAATAAATGAATACAACTAAATGCAATATCATTATAAACTTCAATAACAGCCAGCTTCTAGTAGCTACACTTTCCCTAAGCCACACTCTTATACTAGCACAGGTTGAGTGTCTCTTATTCAAAATACTTAGAATAAAAAGAATTCTGGGCTCAGTTTTTTTTCCAGATTTCAGAATACTTCTATTTGCATATATGAGCATACTGAAATATCTTATAGATGGGAGCCGTCTAATGTGAAATTAATTGATGTTTCATACACACCTGAAGGTCATTTGATAGGCCAAGATTTTTTTAATAATGAGTAAATAAATCTAAACTGCAAATTTCTAGATTCCCTAGGATGCCACCATCATTGTTAAAGTGCTATCGCAGTGTTGTATCAATCTGGCATGAAAAGGCCCCCTGTGTGTGGACTTATCTTTTTACCCATGGCATCTAGCATCTTCTGTGTTTCCAGAATACTAAAGCCAGATATTTTGAAGAAGTTATTCAAAGTGCTGAGCCTATTTGTGGGATTGCTTTCAGCAGCTTGGAGAGATCCTTCAAAGCTATAAGTAGATTTGCTACTGGAAGCCATCAGCTGCCACTACTTCTTTGTTCTGTGTCCGTTTTGTAAATTGCAGTGATGTATTTTGTGAATGGGAATGTATGGCAGATTTTAAGCCTTAACATTGAAAGTATCCAAGGTACTAATGACTCCAAAATATTTCTGTATTTAGATACCAGAACCAATGTACAACCATTCGGAACTGAAACAGGTTCGAACTAGAAACGTATTCAGTGGTAAAGCTGCTTATATTATGGGCATGAAAACTGTGATTAGGTTTTCAGGCATGTCTAATCAAAATCCCATTATCGTCTTGCAAGATGCTGGAAATGCAATTAAAGCCAGATGGCCTCTTCATGGCCAAATTACCTTTCCTTTTCAATGGCTTTCCGAACAAGCTCCAAACCATCAATTTCCAGGGAATTGGTGCCCTTTGACTCATCAAAGCTAGAGAAACAAACAAACCAGCGATGAAGCAAGACATTTTCTATTTTAATTTATCTTTAAATTTATCATCCACAGGAGGATTATGCTTTTTTTTCTTCCTGTGCAACAACATGTTCCATTTTCTTTGGCACAGAGATCCTTCCAAAAGAATCTGGAGTATTTACCCAGATATTATAGCAATGAAGTCCAAACTATAACAAAAGCCAGAGATAGCTTTTTGTATAGTTTGATAGTCTTCTTTGGTTAGAAACACACAGACTGGGATTTACATATTTCCAAAGCTGTCATTTTCTTGCCAAGTAAAATGGAAGATGCTCCATGGTACATGATGGTTTTCATGTCAGTTTATTCTAAATTTTAATGCAAGAAGAAGAAGAAGAAGATTTATTATGTTTTAATGTTTTTATGGTGGTTTTTAACTCTTATTCGAGTTGTGGCATTGAATTATTGCCAATTGTAAACCACCCTGAGTCGCCCTCAGGATGAAAAGGGCAGTATAGAAATACCATAAATAAATAAATAAATAAATAAATAAATAAATAAATAGGTAATGGTTTCCCCCTGACATTAAGTCCAGCCATGTCTATCTTTGGGGGTTGGTGCTCATCTCCATTTCTAAGCCAAAGAACCGGCATTGTCCGTAGGCAACTCCATGGTCATGTGGCTGGCATGACTGCATGGAGCACTGTTACTTTCCCGCCAGAGCAATACCTATTGATCTACCCTACATTTGCATGTTTTCAAACTGTTAAGTTGGCAAAAGCTGGGGCTAATAGCAGGAGCTCATCCTACTCCCCAGATTTGAACCATTGACCTTTCAGTCAGCAAGTTCAGCAGCTCAGCAATTTAACCCACGGTGACACTCATTCGAGAATGTTTTGTAACTCAAATGAAACTTGGAAAGGTTACTTTCGCAGACCCCCATAAACCTGTAAATCGTAAATTGTGAGTTTTTAAAGAAATCCTTTCCAAGCTATGAATTGAATGAAGTATAATTTCAACAATGGAGTGCATCTCTAAGTAAGTGGTTTTCTTTATGGATTTTGTTTGTTTCCAAAATTGCACACTGAAATGTAAGCAGAAGATCAATAATGGATTTTTAAAAACATAATGAGGCACATCTTGCATTTGTACAGTTTGTTCCTTGGGGCTATATTACCTGTTTATGCAGATCCGCTTCTGACATTGTTCTGCCTGATAATCTGTTTTCCTCCTTGTTATTATTGTCATGTAATCTTTAAAAACAAAACAAATCCAGGAAGGATGATGTATCATTCGCATGACCATGAAGCCCCTTTACTGCTTCTAGAACTGTTTTATGATAGGAGTCTCATGGCTTCATATTAAAAGCTTAAGGAGTTCCCTGCTGGATGAGACCAAAATGTAAACTAGAATAATTTCCCCCATGGTATTTGGACATGAATTGATGGTCTCCTGTCTATAAATTCTCCAAACCTCACTTTTCTCAACATGCTATGGAATCATGAGTGCATGTAGTTTTTTAAGGTCTTTAGCCTTGTCTCCCAAAGAGCTCTGCTGCCTCACCAAACAAAAAATGCAGAGATTCCATAGCATTCATCCATGGCAGCTAAAGTGGTGTCAAATTCCATTAATTACAGGTAGGCAATGTAAAATATAGTCTCTTATCCTTACAACAAAAGAGAGGTAAATCCTTGGAAATCAGGGTAGCATACTGATAAAACCATGTAAACAGTATGCAACCATTTAAAATTTTAAATATAATTTACAATAGACTAAAAGCACATTCAACAATTTAAAGTATTAAAATAAATCATTTAAAAACTATATCCAGTAGAGAAGAAATTAATTAGGCCTCAAGGACATTTTTCAAAAAGTGACGGTATGTTTTATTTGGCAGAAATGAAACCAGACTTGTCACCAATTAAGTGTCCTGGAGGTTTGTGTTTTGTAATGGTCTTATGACACTGTATTGTTCTCACTGGTGGGACACAGATGGGGGCTTCCCTCAGTAGACTTAAATCTTTGAGATGTTGGATATAAGAAAAGGTACTGTCACAAGCCAGCAAAAGAGCCCAGATCTTGCACATCCTAAAACTTATATTAACTATATAAAAAAGTACTTAATTTTCTCTCTTTTTAATCTTCTATGCATTCAGTCTCTATGGAAGTCCCTGATTTTTGTATTATGAGGCCCCCAAAAGACCTTGCTTTTTTAATGACCTCATTAAAGGGACCAATTTGTCCATCATACACTGCTTCACTTATGACCTCATCAGAAGAGCCAATTTGTCCATCATACATTGCTTCACCTCCCTTTATGGCATGGAGCCCTTCACACAAAGTGAAGGGACTTCCAGCTGGTCTCTGTGCCAAAAAGGGAGGTGACACATTACCTGTTGCCACAATATGGGATTCTTCCTGTGCTGTGTTTCCTTCCATGGGGGGAAGCTGGACAGCAACATTTCTTACATGAGATGAAGAGGAAGTTAAGGTGGGTAATGCAGGGCGTGGGACAGCAGTTTCTCTACCCCCCCCCTTTCGCTGGGAGCCCATGGACTCACTCCAATAGGGGGCAAATCTATGGGCCTTTATAATAAGATTGTTACTCTCTGCAGATTTTATGACATTGAGGTCAAACTTATGGTCAATAGTGGAGCGATTCACCATGCATCATGGCAAATCTGGCGGACAGTATGGGGAACCCTTCACCTCGCACATCACCTGCATCGCCTCTTACCTATCCCAGGGGGAAGCATCACCACCCTGCTTCCCATGTTCTCCTTGCTTCCCCTTGTGACACTTTTACCTCATTTCAGGGTCGAAGCCCCTCGGAAGTATATCTGAAGGGATCCAGTGGGCTAAGTCCCTGAACTGAAGAGAAAGTATCATAGAACGGGCAATTTGAGGTTGTGTGTATCATTCCTCAATCATGTTTCCTTTTACTTATTTTTATACAATAAACCGCCTCAATGGTTATAACCTTGCATCACAAGTCCAAGTTCATTTTGGTTGCCTATTACTGCAAACTCAGCATGAAAACTACTTGAAAACAGCATCCAATAATGTCTGGTGGCACCGATCCCATTAACTCCCATTTTTGAGCTTTAAAAGACCTGACCAAGATTTTGAACCCTAGTCCTAGAACAGTTTTGGTGCCTTGGATATACCTTTAACTGATTGGACTTTAACCCAGCACAGATTTTCCATCTCACTACTATGGGAGCCAGCAACCACCCCTGGTGTAGTCATTAATGCATGGAAAATATTTTCTGCACCTTGATTTTTTGTGTAGACATCTCTGTCATCTTACCTCGGCTTCCTCGGTTCACCCTTGTTGTACTTTTTTGAGCTATTCCACTTGCAGATAAGGATAGGAAAGAAGGCGATGTCTGAAAAGGACTTGGAGACTGGGGAATCGCTGACTCGGAGGAATAGGTCTTCATTATGGCACTATGGTTGTATCCCTCTTGTAGACCAGAAGATAGAGGAGGTTCTTGCTGGAAATGTGATTTTCCAGCTTCCTCCACCATCCTGAAATATTTATCCTTGTTACATTTCTTCAAACCAGATCCTGGATTCCATTTGGGAAACAACTTCCTTGACCTTTTGGGCTGGTTGGCCCCCCAATTTGGCACATTTGGCTGCTCTTCTGAAACCAAGAAAGTAGTATGAAGTTGCATACATTATAGACTAAGCAGAACATGTCATAGTAACTCGGGAAGTCCCCTTGCTAGCATGACAACTGCTTATGATAGCTGTGGTGTTCTATATCTGTTGATCACAGCTCTGTCCCAGGTTATCTGAAGGACCATCTTGAGATCGTCTTGTTCCACTGATGTAAAAGCCACTAATGTTGGAATATGCTGCTTCAGATTGTAGTAGAGTCTTCGAAGTTTTTCAATCAGAGGCAGGGTAGCCATCTGTTTGTTTGTTTGTTTGTTTATTTATTTCTAACATTTGTACTCCGTCCTTCTCAACCCCCGAAGGGGGACTCAGGGTGGCTTACAACAGCAACAATTCAATGCCAACACATACAGAATACATACACAATATATCACAACTTTACACTTTAATTAAAAACATTAAGTTAAAATCCATTTAAAAACATTATTACATTATCTGTTGAGAATGCTTTGATTATGTCTTCTTGCATAGAAGGAAGTTGGACTAGATGGTTCTTGGATCTCTTCCAACTCAATGATTCTAACCACCAAGGTTCCAAACCCATCCATCTGAGGCCCTTTACACACAACTGAATAAAATCCAACGTTATCCGCTTTGAACTGGGATATATGGCAGTGCGGATTCAGATGACCCAATTCAAAGCAGATATTGTGGGTTTTTCTGCTTTGATATTCTGGATTATATGGCTGTGTGGAAGGGTCATTAGCCTACTGTGCACAACAGCATGTTGTTCCATGCGATAACAACTTATTTAGCCCATCCTAGAAAAATATTGGCAGGAGTTCTTCATAACTTTCTGTGGACAATTTTTCCAATTTTCTTCAAGACAAGCAATATAATGTATTTTGAATGTAGCCTATCTATACTTGTCATTGCCCCCACCAATAATATTTGCTAAATATCCAATCTCCACATTGGGATAGAGGAAACTGTAGCCCTCCAGATATTGTTGGAGTGCAATGCCTATTAACCTTTATCATTAACTATTTTGATTGTAGATAATAGCAACTGGAATTCAACATCCTCTGGAAATCAACATATTTTTGTAAAGTGTATACACCCAGGTGTGAGATTTAAATTAAATATGCCATGTCTGAATTCTGTGCTTCTAGTTGTTTTGATGCACTATAATAAATTAAACACCAATGGAACATTTTCAGAATATTTAGGATAATATTTCAATTTTATCCTTTATTCGAGAAAGAATCCACCACTTCAGGAAACACTTCCAAGATCTCTGCTTACCCAACATCTCTAGCAGTTCTTTATCTTCTTGTAGCTTTTGCTCCAGAACATATTTATGCTCTGTTGGAAGAAAGGGATTTTAAATGTTAGTTTTGTGCGAATGCGTGTAAAAATTTAAGTACAAACAATATGCAGTTACTAAATTGTGTCTAAATTGATTTTTCAGTAAAATACTCAATTTGAATCCACGGGATGGGGTGAGCTCCCATTGTTAGGCTCAGCTTATAAGAACATAAGAACATAAGAAGAGCCATGCTGAATCGGGCCTCAGCCCATCTAGTCCAGCATTCTGTGTCACACAGTGGCCCACTAGTTGTACACAGGGATCTCTAGCAGAAAGGAGGGCAAAACCCTCACCTGCTCCCGACCCCCACAACCAGTACCCGGGAAATCCTGCCTGCCTCCATCAACACAGAGGTGGCACTTGGATGTCCATTTCAGTAACTACTGATTCCCTTGGTATCCATGAATCTGTCTAATCCTGCCTTGAAGCTGTCCAGGCTGACCGCTGTCACAACCTCCTCTGGAAGTGAGTTCCATAACCCAATGACCCTCTGGGTGAAGAAATATTTCCCTTTATTAGTCCTAACTTTCCTACCTTGGAGCTTTAGGAGTGCCCCTAGTCCTAGTGTTGTGTGACAGAGAAATATTTTTCTCTATTCACCCTTTCTATCCCATGCATGATTTTATACACTTCGATCAAGTCACCTCTTAAACGCCGTCTTTCAAGGCTGAAAAGACCAAGGCGTTGCAACCTGATTTCGTAAGGGAGCTGCTCCATCCCTTGGATCATTCTTGTTGCCCTTTTCTGTACCTTTTCCAGTTCCGTTATATCCTTCTTGAGGTGCGGTGACCAGAATTGTACACAGTACTCCAGATGTGGCCTCACCATAGATTTGTAGAGAGGCAACACAACATTTGCCGACCTATTTTCGATTCCCTTCCTGATCATGCCAAGCATAGATCATGCCAAGCTTCTGCCAACCTAGCAGTTTGAAAACATGCAAATGTGAGTAGATTAATAGAAACCATTTTAGTGGGAAGGTAATGGCATTTCATGCAGTCATGTTGGCCACATGACCTAGGAGGTATCTACGGACAATGCTGGCTCTTTGGCTTAGAAATGGAGAAGAGCACCACCCCCAAGTCGGACTCGACTAGACTTAATGTCAAGGGGAAACCTTTACCTTTTATTCAATTCATAAGGCTAAGATGGAGAGAGACATAATAATGCTGCCCCAATTAACTTAAAAATCAAGCTATGATGTTCCTGCCCTACATACATATTTCCGACTTCAGCAGAAAATGCATAGAGGTGAAGACATGTATATAAAGTGGTATGGTACACTTTATTTTTTTGCTGGAAAATATGTTTTAAATTAACCCATAGGTTAATGGCTTTAACTGTGTTTTTAAAATAGGATTGCTGCTAATTTCTTTTTAATCTTTTGTAAAGTTATGTTTTAGGGTAATCTTAAAAATGTTATAAGCTGCTTGGATTCTCATCTTAGGTGAAAGTCAGGATATAAACATATTCAATAAATAAATTTATACATTCATGAAATAATATAAATTGAATAGATACATTCAAAGATATAACGTAAGGGCCACTTGCACTTACCACTGATTCCTTCAACAATCCCCCAGTACAAACCACTGAAGCCTGGACATCGGGCCAAAACCTGCTCACCAACTTTGTACAAGTGGAAGGACTTTTGTGGTTCCTTGATGCTTTCAATGCTGATGACACGGCTCCCATCTGGCCAGCTGACAAGAACATAAAGTTTGGCAGCCATTGGTAGGTGGGATGCTAAGGAAGGAAAAATCAAAAGTAAGAGACAAAGTGAGATAATTAAGTAATCCTTTTATTGAAATCCTGTTGGTGACAAAGTGCATGCATTCAATTATATGTATGATTCTTAAATTATTGACTCCTACATGGTGCCAATACTTTTGATTATATTTTGACTAATAGCCACTATATACTGTTCTAGTGTGTTTATTTAGCTTAGTTGAGCACGGTCCCCTCTTGTGTATTATTTTCAAGCAAGCATGTGTCATTCTCCCTATAGAAGTGAATGAGCATGCAGTAGTGTGTTACTTGAACTGCCATGTCCTCACTATATTGTTTTAATTATGATTTATGTTTAATTATGGTTTTATTATTGTAATGGTTATGTATTGGCATTGTATCGGTGCCCAATGTAAGGCATTGAATTTTGACATTATTTATGTGTAAACCGCTTTGAGTCCCCTCAGGGGTGAGAAAAGCAGTATATAAATACTGTAAATAAATAAAAAATATAATATATTGAATTCTGGGATATATAGTTTTATGAGATGTTTTATTGTCTGCCAGAAAGGTCAAGTACCAAACTACAACTTTTGTACCCTGTCCTTCTCAACCCCTAAGGGGGGACTCAGGGCGGCTTACAATCGGCAACAATTCAATGCCAATGCAAAGCAAAGCAAAACACAATACAACACAGCATTACACAATAGGTAAAACCTTAAGTTTAAAATCCCATGGATATTATTATCAACCATTTAACCATATCTGAGTCTGATTCAGCACCCCAAGACCCAGTCCAAAGGCAGTTCATAGTCAGATTCTCAAACATTGAAAATGCTGCCAAGCCTACTACCCAAATGCCTGGTCCTAAAACCATGATTTAAGCATCTTACTAAAGGAGAGGAAGGGTGCAGCTGACCTAACTTTGCTGGGGAGCATCTTCCACAGACAGGGGCCACCACCGAGAAGGACCTGTCTCTCGTCCCCGGTGAATGTGTTTGCAAAGAAGACGGGATCGAGATTAGGGCCTCTCTGGCTCTTAAATTAGCAATTAAAGTGGTATCAAAGTACCACAATTTGTCATATGAGAGTTCTTTCTAATGATAGGGCCAGCTCTGCATCTATACTATAGAATTAATGCATTGCTCAATGATATGGAATCATAGGAACTGTACTATTACAAGTTTTCTCTACCAAAGAGTACTGGTGTCTCACTAAACTACAAATTCCAGGATTCCATAACATTGAGCCATGGCTGTTAAAATGATGTTAAACTGCATTAATTTTACAGTGTAGATGTATCTGTAGTGCCCTAAATCCCACTTGTGACCATGGTACCAGCAATGGAAGCAAACAAACACCTCCCAAAGTATGACTTAGCTGTGACAGCTCTTTTAGCACCCATTTCCCTCCTTCCTTCTTTCAGGTTTGGGTTCAGACAACCATACAAGCCCAGGGACTCAAAGGCAGAGACTCAGGGAAAGGATTAGAACTTATGCAACATCGCTAACAGCTGCTGTGTATTCAGCAAATCAATTTCAACTTCCCTTTCGCACTTGAATACATTGTGTTCAAGCCACCTGCTGAGAGTTTTATGGGAGTGATGCACATATTTCAATTGATCCCTGGGTGCCACGTTGAAGGAGGAATTCCACTGTTAAGTCTACAGATTGATATAATGTGAGTGCTTCTATTGATACAGAGATTATCTTTGCATTCTTTTAAAAACAGAATAATAAAGCACCACGGAACAGGAAAATGACCTTTATGGAACTGAAATTCTATTAAGGAAAGGATTTCTTATTTTTGTTCAGCAGGATTTCAGGACAAGCCCTAGTTACTGGAATTGTAGTTTATGGCTGTGAAGAAAGGAATTTTTTTTTTTGAAAAAACTGTCAACCAGTGAGTTTTAAAGCCAGGGTGAGAATCATGAAAACCTACAGATGTTGTTGGACTACAATTCCCAGGATTGTTCACCACTATCTAGGCCTCACTGTAATGTGTTGTCCAATGGAAGCTAGCAGCCTGTTGTTGGTAAGTTTTTAGCCATGGAATTATGTCCTTATGGAGTCCACAGTTGCATGAGCAGAGTGCCCCATGTATAATTGTTGCATAAGTACAGCCATATTGCATAATTACCCATCGGTGTCCTCAGTAAATGACTTGGGGTGAAATAATAATCATGTTTGTTTCTTTATACTCCCATCTTCTTTTAAATGAGACACAAAGCAGCATTAATGAGAATGTGTTCTCCCTGCAATTAACTCCCTTTTCTCTTCTTCAGAGATACAAACGTCATAAATTTGACTTTAAAAATAGCTCTAGGGTACAGTGGATAATCACAAAACCCAATTTGTTAAATGCAAGATATGAAGCTGAGAACCAATATGAGATATAAAAAATCAGACATCTTTTTACACATATTGTCTAAGTAACAAACAATTTAAGAACTCTGAAATTTCTGAGTTCTTAAATCCCTGACTATTGGACAAGCCAACTCAGGCTGCTGGGAGTTGAAGTTAAAAACAACTGGATAACCAATATTTAGAAATCCAGAGGCTAGATTCTAATACGTTCCCAGGCAAGAGGTAGATAAGAGTATAGAAGTGATCTGGAACAGCAAAGTCATCAAATCTCTGACTGGAACTATGGAATGGCCTTGGACTATGATAATGGATGGATTTATATGGAATGGAATGATTTTAAATTTCTAATTTAATTTTAATGTAAATGTTTATTGGAATTAACATTAACATTGAATAATTGCCTATATGTACAGTAAGCCGCCTTGAGTCCCCTTCAGGGTAAAGAAAGAAAGGCAGGGTATAAATAGGGTAAATAAATAAAATAAACTAGATTTATCCATATTATTGATTCCCCTCGTCATTAAAAACTGATGTTCCAGAATGCATGAAGAAATAAACAGATTTGCATATCAAATGTTTCATTTATGGACCACAACCTTCAAACATCAGCTATGCTTCATAGGTGGTCTAAGGGAGAGGAAAATTGCTATGATAATTTCTAAATAACCACCTTCTGCAATTTGTGTTTGGTTTGGTTCATAAATACTTTCTGTGAGATAAGACAGTTATTTTGGGTAGTCTAACTGATAGTAGCAAACTATCAATTCTCCATCATAGCACTTAGCACCCGGTAACCACAGACCAGTGGTTCTCAACCTTTGGGCCTCCAGGTGTTTTGGACTTCAACTCCCAGAAATCCCAGCCAGTTTACCAGCTGTTAGGAATTGTGCGAGCTGAAGTCCAAAAGTCCTGGAGGACCAAAGGTTGGGAACCACTGGCACGGACCAAGACATAGAAGCCACATATGTTGAAGCAATGGGCTTGCCAGTTGGTTTTTACACAGGCTTTACAACTGTTTACATTCTAAAGAATCCCCTTGATTAATTTGGGTAGTATTACTGACTGTCCAGCTATATTCATAAAGTGCTCTTCATTCCTAGGACAAATACAGGGAGGAAGGACCAATGGTTACACTGCATCACACATACATATGCTTCCCTTTCATGGAGTTCCATTCAATACGAAAATTGGGGGGCCAACGCAGCGCTGACTACACTAGCTGAACATTCTGGAAGTTGTAAGTGAAATAAAATGTTTCCCAAGCTCTAAAATAGCCATCCAATCCACTCCCCACCTGTAATGCCTAACAGCTATAGACATGAAGAGGAAGATAGGTTCTTTGTGGAGTTCCCTTTTTTCCTAAATTGTTACTGATTCAGTTTTTACTGATCAAGAAACTGAGGTTTAGTCCATTAATTGCTATTAGCCACAACAGTGAAATGTACCATGGAATATCAAGTCCTGCAAAACAGAAAGGTAACACAGAGGATCACTTGTGGGCTTCCTTAAAACTTCTTCACAGAGATTTTTGAACAGGATTTTGTAATAGATAAAGCCATTGGTCCAGTCCAAGATAGTTCCTATCCCAAACTTATAAATATGACTTTGTTGGACTACAAGCCCCAAGGAGAGCTCAAAGCTAACCTTAAAAACTGTGGCATAGACACCGAGAACTGGGAAGCCAGCTCTTGAGCGCCCTAACTGGAGATCAGCTGTGACCAGCAGTGCTGTAGAATATAAGAGGCATGAATGCTAAGAATTGTGCCAAGAGGAAGGCGCATCAAGCCAACCCTGACCGGGACTGCCTTCTACCTGGAAACCAATGCCCTCACTTTCACCTACGTACCCACTGCCAGGACACTGCACTTGGAGGACAATCTTACTCAGACAACGAGGAATTGCCTAAGTAAGTAAGTAAGTAAATAAGTAAGTAAGTAAGTAAGTAAATAGAAGCCCCAAAATCTTTTATCTAGCTCTGCCCAGAAAGTTTCCCAAGCAATGATTCTGCACAGTTTGTTATTCCATTTAACTTTCTATTTCGCTTCCAGAGAATCTTGAAGGCAATTTTGGAACATGGAAATAATGCTTCCTTGGGCTTCACATTTCACTTTGGGCAAAAATTCAGAGTTCTTCTGCTGACTATTTTATCAACCCAACAGCAAAGGAGCCCTGGAGAATATATGATTATGTAGCCATGACAGATTCTAACAGTTTTCCCTGTATTCAGCATTTGGGACTGGGGGAAATCCTTTGAGGTCAAAATAAAAGTTTGAATCCTTATGGGCTTAAATCCCCTTCATTTAGGACAAAAAATCACTGTTCAGAACCGGAGAGGACAATCTCTAGGGAAGCTCTCCATGATAACATCAGGTGGTCTTCACTTCTAACCCCACTTTACTTTCTTCCTCTTCCCTCCCCAATTTTTAGTTTTAGGGTAACAGAAACCAACTAAATCATGCATCTAAAATAGATGGAGAGGGGAGAAAAAAGAGATTAAATTCCCATAATAAAAAAGTAAGAAGTCATATGTAGTTCTTGCCTGTTTTACTTTGGAGTCTTCTTACAAAATGTCTTCTGGCTATTCAGTATTCAGCTGCTGGTTGCAGAAGAAGAGATTGTCTTGTGTTTCTTTGGCTGCCTTTCTTCATCATCACAGATCCTTTATGGAAAAAAGCAATGCACATGCAATCATACTCTAATGTATATATGTTACCCACATTATCTTTTTCACTCCCCCCCCCCAACACACACACAGACACAAGAAAACCTGCACAAAACAGTCAAATACTTGGCTTTGGGAAATCTAACCTGAGAAGCCTGTGTCAACATCACGCCTTTACAGAAGAGGACAACAGAAAAATAAATACAAGCAAGGGCTTTTTCTCAAAAGGGGGGCAGGAAAGAAAGAACGGAAAAAATCTTGAGAAGGGGGCCTTCTCCCCCTATCCCCCAGTTCTCCTCCCTTTTCCAAGAGCATGAATAAACCTTGCATTTCCATGAATAATTCATGAATAATTCATGGGGGAGAAATGCATGATTAATTCACGTTCATGAATTATTCAGGAATAATTCTCGAACATTCGTGGTTAATTCATGTTTGCAAAGAAAAGGAGTGAGTCAGGCTGCTGGCTCTTTCCTCCCAGACAAAAAGAAAGGGAGATGGGGTGCCCCATGCCTTTCCATGGTTGTCCAGAAAGAGCCCATAGAATCTTTCAACATAATGGAATCTATAAGGTTATTTTCTGCACCTGAAGGTAAGAAAACACCACTGATAAAATAGAGAGTAGGAAAGAGAAGCTTAATAAATATAGGCTGACAACTTGCTGGTAACATATTCATGCATTGATCATACTATATGTAAGGGGCAACTTCTTCCCTATACCACAACAAAACCATTATGCTGAGAGCAGTGGAAGTGGACTTCCACATACAGCAATATTGTGCAATGTGACTGTGCACAGTACACTGTTGTACATTGCACAATTTTAGAATCATAGAGTTGGAAGAGACCTCGTGGGCCATCCAGCCCTACCCCCTGCCAAGAAGCAGGGCAATCATGTGCAAAGCAACCCCAACAGATGGCTATCCAGCCTCTGCTTAAAAGCCTCCATAGAAGGAGCCTTCACCACACTTCGGGGTAGAGAGTTCCACTGCTGAACAGATCTCACAGTTAGGAAGTTCTTCCTCATATTCAGGTGGAATCTCCTTTCCTGGAGTTTGAAGCCATTGCTCTGAGTTCTAGTCTCCAGGGCAGCAGAAAACAAGCTTGCTCCCCTCCTCCCTATGATTTCCCATCACATATTTGTACTTTTTTTTATTTATTTATTTCCATCGTTTATACCCTGCTTCTTCTCAACCCCCGAAGGGGGACTCAGAGCGGCCTAACAACTGCAATGATTCGATGCCACACAATATACATATAATACAAACAACAGTTAAGATTAAAATACATTAAAATACAACTAGAATTAAAATACATTAAAATACAATTAACGTTAAAAAGCATCATGAACATTCATCACAATTAAAACAGTATTCCATCCATAAGCATTAGATCTTATCCACCAGTTTACATGTCTATCATGTCTTCTCTCAGTCTTCTCTACTCCAGGATAAACATTCTCAGCTCTTTAAGCCGCTTCTCATAGGGCTTGTTCTCTAGACCTGTGATCTTTTTAGTCTCCCTACTCTGGACACATTCCAGTTTGTCAATATCTCCCTTCAATTGTGGTGCCCAGAATTGGAAACAATATTCCAGATGTGGTCTAACCAAGGCAGAATAGAGGGGTAGCATGATTTTCCTGGATCTAGACACTATACTTCTATTTATGCAAGCCAAAATCCTGTTGGCTTTTTTTAGCTGCAGCATCACATTGTTGGCTCATGTTTAACTTGTTGTCCACAAGGACTCCAAGATCTTTTTCACATGTACTGCTGTCGAGCCAGGAGTCTCCCATTCTATATGTTTGCATTTCATTTTTTCGGCCTAAGTGGAGTATCTTGCATTTGTCACCATTAAATTTCATTTTGCTAGTTTTGGCCCATTTTTCTATTCTGTTAAGATCGTTTTGAATTCTGATCCTGTCCTCTGGAGTATTGGTTATCCCTCTCAATTTGGTGTTGTCTGCAAACTTGATGATCATTCCTTCTAACCCTTTATCTAAGTCATTAATAAAGATGTTGAACAGGCCCAGGATAATGGCACCCAGTCATTGGCATGTACTACACAATTTTTGCCATTCTGCCTGAGAGTTGCATAGCACTGTCATAGCATACCTCAGCAAGTGGTTATCTATACTATTATGAGAAAATGTTCTATTTTATGATGATAGACTGATGAGAGAACTAGGAACTGACCCATTCCTAAAGCGGAGAGCAGCAGTTCAGCCCTAACAGGGAACCTTTCGTTATTAGTGCTGGTGGCTTCCATATTGATGTATTGGTAAAGCCAATCTAAATTTTAGTTTGACCTTTATTAAAACTATTGAGGTGCTGAGTCTGATTCCCATACATTCAGCACCTTAGCTTATTTAAAGTCCAGAGAAGACATGGTTAAGAGGTAACATGATATATATATTTAAATATTTGAAAGAATGTCGTATTGAAGATAGTTGCTCTAAAGATTAGGATGTGGGGCAATGTTTTCCTGTCACTCTAAAAATGTGTATATGGAGCAATGGAGTCAAACTACAGGAAAAGAGATTTCCCCCTATACATTAGAAATTGAACCCTGGTCACCAGAGTTGTAGTCTAACCACTACTCAACCACTTCATCATGCTGCTTCTGCCACTGCTTATTATCTTGGCCTTGAAAATCCAAGATCCCTTCCTTGATTAATTGACAGATGATGCTTTGCAAAGTGATACAAATCTCAAAAGCTCATTCCATTTTATTTGTTTTAGTTTTTTTTTAAATGTGTGGCTTGGCTTCCTCCCAGAATGGGATCCAAGGAGGTTACAGATGGACTCATGTTGGAATGGCAGAATTTTGCAATTGAATGAAGAACAGAATATTCATGTGCATTCATGTACATCTGTTGTCTCATGGGCACCCACATGTGCCTCTAAGTGGACACAACATGCACCACGTGTATGACTCTGATTCCAAAGTCTTGAACTGGATTCAAATATGTTTTCTTCTGTTTTCTGAGCAGAAAATGTTTTCGAGTCTAAACAAGCATTCAAAAGTTTTGTACAGAATTTTCTACATAATGGATTCTCAACAGTCCAGGATTATTCTTCTCAGAACTCAGAGCACTCTAAACTACAGCTCCCAAGCATTGGTCCATGATAGCTGAAGTGGTGTCAAACTGCATTAACTCTACAATATAGATGCACCCTAATTATTGTTTGTGATGTGATTACTGCATGGGGAGAAGGAGGCCCACGGGTGAGTGATGTTTCTATCAGCTTCACAATGAGTAAGGGCAGGAGAAGCTGCTTAGTATACTTAAATGTTGTACTATACTGACTCATACCACTGGTATAGAAGTGGGTTCAAAGTTTCAAAGTAGCAGAAACTGAAGAGACAGGTTTCCATCTTATGCACAAAGAAGAGCATCTTTTTTCTTTAATTCATAGGGAAATTATGGCATTTAAAAAAGACAACACAGCAGCTCCTTGTTCTTTATCTTACTTACTTTAGCATGCATAAGGAAGTAAAGGGACATTATTTTATCTCAGTGCCTGCATTTTGAAAACCGTGCTTTCTTCACAGATGACATATGAGAAGAATTCCAGGCCAGCAGTGGGGGGTGGGGTGGGGGTGGGGAACAAGTCTGAATAATGCTTAATACATTCATTGACATTAAATTTAAATTTTCAAATACTGTACAACATGTAGGGATTTTTGTTTAAAATATCGACAGGCCTTTTGTGCTTTAATATTAAAGAAAAGGTCAGTCATGGGACACATTAATAGACTTCAAATGGAACACTTTTTTACAATCTCGAAGTACATGATTTTAAAGGGTAGCTGGATTCTGTGAAGCCATATGGAAATGAAGCATTAAAGAGAGGGTAGGGCAATTGCCTGAAAGTAATGCATTAGGTTCCAGGTATAGTCACGGCTTTGGGAACACTTATTTGACTATATGAATACCATTTGGGGAGCATTTGTCATCTTCTAGACATTCAAACAGAGATTGTAGAGTGGCAAGCAAGTGCTTCTCTTTGAACTTGGTATATTATGCAACAGCAATGATGTTTATTTGTGGCACACAGCCACACAACCACCTTAGTCTTTCAGACTACAGAAACCCGAAAAACCAAGAGGGCACCCACCCCTTCCCCTCAAACCCCAGAAGAAGGCCTTAAAACGTTTTTTAAAAACTTACCCAGCCACCATTATATTCCTCCTTGCACCCTCCTGGCTCAAGGAAATGATGCCCCAGGAGATGGAAAGGAAAATAATGGCGATGGTACTTGTTTTTTTATTTTATTGGGATGGCATGTAGCCACCCTCCTCAGGAAAGCCCAGGTTTTGGGTGGGTTGTGGGGAGTTAAACCCATGCTGAACAGGGTTTTTTAAAGTTACTTCAGCACGGGTTTAAGCATTGTCTCGAAACTCCCAGAGCCTTTTCAGGGTTTGTCCCTAGATTTTGAAAATCCCTTCACAGCAAGTTTAGAATCTCAATCTCTTTGCTTCCCTTCTGCTGGTAGGCAGAGATTTTTCCGATTCTGCCATAGTGTTAGATAATGGAAGGTTCTTAAGATAAGGTATTTTAAGAATATATTATTATTATTATTATTTATTCGATCTGTACACCGCCACTCCCAGAGGCTCGGGGCAGTTTACAGAATTTCAGCACAACAATAAAACCATACACATTAAAATATCATTAAGACTCGAAGGCTTGTCTAAACAAGAAGGTCTTACAAGCTTTGTGAAAAGTTACCAAATTTCGCAAAGCCTGAGTCTCAGGGGGAAGATCATTCCACAAAACTGGGGCAATGATAGAGAAGGCCCTTCATCGGGTTGTCGTCAGGTGGTAAGCCTTCACGCCAGGAACATCTAAGAGATTCTGATCTTCTGATCGCAGTGATCTCAAGGGACTATATGGGGACAGGTGATCCCTACTGTACTATTTTAATTGTACTTTTTCTCTTCAAATAGTTAATACTGTTAATAGTTATGCATTTTAGTGAGTATCTTTTGTATGTTTTTTAAAAAACCTTATTGTCCTCATTTTAATTTGTGCAGTCAATTACCTGGCAATGTTATTGTTGTTGCTATTTACTTTATTTATACCCTGCCATTCTCTCTGTGGTAACCCAAGGCAGCTAACAATCATTATGTTAATTAAAAGCACATACATACATAGTTCTGTAGAAACAGAAACATACACAAAAAGGAAATGCTGATCTTGAATTTAATTCAATTTAATTGAGCAGTGATGGAACCTGGAAAGCATTTGTGAAAAAGCCAAGAGATTAATGAGACGGTATCCAGCTACTCTGCTGACAAAACTCCAGGGAGGAAATTCAGTATGGGAACAATGTGTTGACAGTAGAAACATAATTTCTACAATATAGATTGTAATCCATTATCATATTATTGGGTTGTTGTGAGTTTTCCAGGCTGTATAGCCATGTTCCAGAAGCGTTCTCTCCTGATGTTTCACCTGCATCTATGGCAGCCATCCTCAGAGGTTATGAGGATTACACAATTTCTGAAGATGCCTGCATAGATGCAGGTGAAACATCAGGAGAGAATGCTTCTGGAACATGGCCATACAACCCAGAAAAAACACAACGACCCATTATCATCTTAGCATCGTGTGGCATAAGAATCTGCATAGTGAGAAGAAGTTACATGTGTGAGCCTACATTGTTTTTCTCATGTCGGAATATTGGGGATCCATTACTTCTATTTTAAAATATGAGCCAGTCTTTGATTAATGTGGGATTAAACCAGTTCAGCCTAGTTTATCTCATGTTAAGGACCAGACATCTGCTGATGTTCAGACATCCAGGAACAATATTTGATCCCCTTCTGCTCATAAGAGATAGTGTAGACAAGCCTTTGGATGCAACTTGATTACATTGGGGATATTTTGGCATCCCAATATATGTAGGCTTGCAAATGCTAACTCTGAACTAAGAAAACTTGACAGAAATTCTGAGCAATTTTTCTAGATGGGACACAAGAAATGAGTCATCAGTAAATTTCTGTAATGAAAAGGGACCTCCTGGTGCCATTCTTCAGTTATTTTCTTTTAAAAAATTAAAGCACACAGAGTATTTTATTTAGACTCCTGCTGATAGAAACACAAGAAAACATTACATGGAATAAAGAAATGTGAAAGCTTTTAAATTAATACAATTAGTGGGTACCAGGGAATGTATCTATTGTCAAGATATCTGCCACAGGAGCTCCAACCTCAGAACTCTCCTATTCTGAGAAGCATTTGGCACAACATCTGTTTGTTCCCATTCTTTGTTGTGATTCAGCTGGTAACAGAGGACCCTTCTACACAGGCTCTAAAGTCTAGTTCTAAACCAAGTCAAGGTGTTCACAAAATGCATCCCTCCATGTATACTGCAACACAAATCCAGCCAAAAACAGTATATTTAAAAATCTCAATGGAAATTTTGGATCTTACCATAAAATCTGCTGAAGCCAATCAGTGTATATCACATGCATAGCTGGAAACTGAAACCAAAGTGCAAACCACTTGTGAGGATAAGGCTAGTGCTGGCGAATTCAGGAAAGAAACTGGATATATAGCTCAGCCGTAAGGCAAGCAAACATCTCTGCCCAGAGAGGAAACAGCAGCATTCTCATGGGGACCCGTGCTATCCCTTTTTTGTTTTGCACTGCTTTGGCCTAGTATGGATCCTCATTGGACAGGCTTCTTCTTATTGATGCATTTCACCAGAGGAGGAAGAAAAAAAATTGCTTTGATTGAATTGATCTGCAGTCAGCGAATCTTAGTGGCCACTGTCCCAGCCTTCAGCTGGTTCCTGGGGAGCTTGTGTAGGTGCTCCACAGACAACCATGTATTTTAAATCTCCATCCTGTCTAGAATGTGCCTAGATCTAAATACGGTCTTCCCTTCTAACAGGGTTGTACTTAAATAGGGAAACACCCAAGCTGAGGATCCTGAGTGGGGCCTGGAAGAGCACAGTGGGGTAGAAGGGGTTTATATGGAAGAATGTGGCAGCTCAGAACAAGTGGAGAAGAGAAGGTAGAGCTGTGGAGCAGGGCTTAATAAGAGAAAATACTGAGAAGAGCTGGGAGGAAGGTGAGAGGTTGGAGAAGGAAGACTTGAAGGACAGGAAAAAAGGAATTGTGGAGAGAGACAGACAGACAGACTGACTGTTGGAGAGAAGGAGTCAACAAAACTTCTTCAACTTCAGAGCCTTTGGACTTATTGTGGTGACAGATAAATAACAGTTTAATATAATCTGGCCTAACACAGAAGGCTTTTGGATAGGCAGGTACCAAGCTTGGAATGAACACTAGCTCCTTCTAGTGGGTCATGGTTTATAATTTAATTGTGCAGAATAACACCAAAATGAAGACCTTTTCTTTTTTTTCTGTATTCTTTTATATTTTGTGTTATCTCAGCATGTAGGATAATGGTTTCAAGATTCTATTTACTATGGAGGAGGGCTAACCTGCAGCAGCCCTCCATGTTCAAATCATAAAATCCTAGAGTTGGACGATATCACAAGGGCCATCCAGTCCAGGCCCATTCTGCCTTACCTATTGGACACACTGAGTGTCCCACCAGGCATACTTTTCATATCTCATTCTTTTTCACCTGAAGATTACAAAAGCTGAAGAATACTTTCCCTTCTCCCTCTCACACTGCAAAAAATAGAAATAAAAATTCTCTGTATTCATATCTACTGCCCATTTTCTTTAGGCAGGTAAGTGGAATGGTGAATTTGCATTTGATCTGAATCCAAATATCAAGAAAAATATCCAAGGTGCTGATGCCTGGTTTGCAAATGGCATGCCACACTGATATGGATGAAGCCACATTCCTTGTCTTTAGCTCTCCCTTTTTTTAGACAGAAAAGTGAGAGATAGACAATATGACATAGCTTGCAACTTTCAAGTCTGGTCACTTACCATGATTTTGCTCCTCCCTGAAACCAAAAAAAAACCTTACAATGGGGCCTGATATTTCCTTTTCTTGTGCATCATGGTAGGACCTTGATTGCAAAGTGCATCAGGCCATCATCCTCAGATATGGAGAGACTGAACAAAGAATGAGCCCTTTTATTATGCTTTTGTTCTCTCCATATCCAAAGCTGAGACACCTTAAAGCTTGATTCTCCCTGTTTACAGTTCTGATGGAATGGTAAGTGGTACATTCAAAAAGGTGGGAAGAATTTCTGCTAAAAATAAGAGAAAAAACCATAAATGGCATGAAAGAAAGAAAGAGATAAGAATGGCCAAATGGGCTTTATCACTGTCAGGATAGTCTTATTTTCTCCAGGATCCATTCATTTATCATTGTGGCAGTATGCATAGTACTCTTATCCAGTGCCACATCTCAAATGAACTTTTTTTTTCATTTCAGGAGCAACTTGAGAAACTGCAAGTCACTTCTGGTGTGAGAGAATTGGCTCTCTACAGGGTGTTGCCCAGGGGATGCCAAGATGTTTGATGTTTTTGCCATCCTTGTGGGAGGCTTCTCTCGTGTCCCTGCATGGGGAGCTGGAGCTGACAAAGGGAGCTCAACCCATTCTCCCTGGATTCAAATTGCTAACCTGTTGGTCAGCAGCCCTGCCAGCACAAGTGTTTAATCCATTGCGCCACTAGGGGTTCCTCGAATGAGCTGATTTTCTTACTATCAGCTGTTTTCACTGTCCAACTTTAATAACCATACATAGAAATAGGAACGACAATGGAATGGACCATCCTAACCTTAGTATTCTATTATATATCTTTGTACTTCAAGATCTTGTTTAATTCCTTTACGGCTGCCCTTCCAAGTCTCCTCCTTCTGATTTCTTGACTGCCATCTCCATTCTGATTAATCTGAGACTGGATCTATATTGCCATATAATCCAGATTATCAAATCAAATAATCCAGATTATCTACTTTGAACGGGATTATATAAATCTATACTGTCATATCATCCAGTTCAGAACCGACAGCAGTGTAGATAGGGCCTTAGCTTGGAAACAGGGAGGTCATGTACTTCATGTTAAATTCCACGAGCTTCTTGTGAGTTGCTGGGAAAAAGGTGAACTGCCATCAGATCTCCGAGATGCAGTTATCATCACCCTGTATAAGAAAAAAGGAACAAAATCCGATTGCTCAAACTATCGAGGTATAACACTGCTCTCCATTACTAGAAACATCTTTGCAAGGATACTCCTGAACAGATTAGTTCCTGCTATTGCAGAAGAACTTCTCCCTGAAAGCCAATGCGGCTTCAGAGCTAATAGGAGCACCACAGATATGGTTTTTGCCCTTAGACAACTGCAAGAGAAATGTAGAGAGCAGAACAAAGGACTCTATGTAACATTTGTTGACCTCACCAAAGTCTTCAACACTGTGAGCAGAAAAGGTCTGTGGCAGATCCTGGAACGTCTAGGATGTCCCCCCAAATTCCTCAAAATGATTATCCTGTTACATGAGGGCCGGCGTAGTCGAGTCAGATACAGCGATGCTCTCTCGGAGCCCTTTCTAATAACTAATGGAGTGAAACAAGGTTGTGTTCTTGCACCAGCATGATGCTCCAAAGGGCTACGGCAGACCTCGAAAAAGAAGACAGACTATATATACGCTATCATACTGATGGTAGCTTATTCAACTTAAGTGAGTCTGAGGGCTCGCACTAAGACTCTAAGCTATCTAGTCCGTGAGCTGCTTTTTGCTGACGATGCTGCCTGTGTCGCCCATTCAGAAGCAGCCCTGCAGTGCCTAACATCCTGCTTTGCAACAGCTGCAGAGCTGTTTAGGCTGGAAGTCAGCCTGAAGAAAATGGAAGTTCTCTACCAGCCCGCACCACAGGAAGAACACCATCATCCCCACGTCAGCATAGGCAAATCTGTGCTTAAGTCCATTCAGCAGTTCAACTACCTGGGAAGCATCATCTTTTCAGACACTAAGATTGATAAAGGGATAGATCACAGATTAGCAAAGGCATATAGTGCATTTGGAGGGCTTCACAATAGAGTCTGGAGCAACAAGCACCTGAGGCAAAGCACCAACATCAGTGTGTTCAGAGCTATCATGCTGTCTATTCTCCTATATGGGTCTGAAACATGGGTCACCTATCGCCAACACCTACGACTCCTCAAACGTTTTCATCAGCGCTGTCTTTGCACAATCCTAAATATACACTGGCCTGACTATATGATGAATGCTGCGGTCCTTGAGCAAGCAGGGAGCACCAGCGTTGAAGCCATGTTATTGAGAACACAGCTGCGCTGGGTAGGGCACGTCTCTAGGATGGAGGACCACCGCCTCCCAAAGATACTACTCTATGGTGAACTCGCCACGGGTCAGCGCAAGAGAGGCGCCCACAAAAAGAGATATAAGGACTCCCTGAAACAACATCTCAAGCTCGGCCTAATTGATCGCCAACAATGGTCCACCCTGGCCTCACATCTGGAGGCATGGAGATGCACTATCCACAATGCTGTGGCCTCTTTCGAGAAGACACGCCAAATGGGTCTCGAAGAGGAACGACAACGCAGAAAGAACTGCAACTTGGAAACAACATCACCCAAGGAGACTTTCTGCTGTGCTTTCTGCAACCAAATTTGCCTATCTCAGATTGGCCTTTTTAATCATCAATGTGCTTGTAAAAAGCGTGGGATGAGTCCTTCCTAAGAATCTTTGTCCGCGAAGTAATGCCGAGAGAGTCAAAATATGGAAAACCTTGAACTTTTTCAGTGTCTTGATTGACTATTTTAAGTTACTGAATTTATCGGTATTCAGAGTAGCACTGAAGGAGTTCTAGTCTCCTTCTAATTTCTTGACTCCAGTTTGCACTCTGACTAATGGTGCAATGGTTATACACCAATCCCTGAAGCCCATCTTAATATTCTGGTAGCTCTGCTGAGAAATTGAGTTCTGTGATTCTGATGAATAGGATGTTGAAGGATGATACGGATGGATTCCTACTGTCAATGAGCATTAGTGCACTGAGCAAGAAGCTGGAATCTTTGCAAGGTCAGAACATCTCATTATACAAATGCCTGGTTGCAGGAAAAGGTTGAGGGCATCATTCTTCAGTCCCCAACCATCACAAATGCCCAATATGCTGTTAGCCATAACAACCCCTAAAGCTGCAGTTGGCATGCTTTGTAGAAGGTCCTGAGAGTTGTTTTTGATCATACAAGTTCTGAAAGCCAGTGTTCAGAAAAGTAACTTTTCCAAGAACTCATACTAATCTTCCAGCAAACCTTGAAGACTAATCTTTCACCTTGGATGAGAACTGAGAGTTTGGGTGCTCTTGTGTACTGTAGATATAATATGAGAAGATTTAAAAGCTTAATTTGATATTATATTCTTATTATGGTTTCATCACTGTTTATGGTTGTTTTATGATTTTAATTTTGAACAGTGCCCTTTAGAGGTGGCTATAAATCTTATAAAGATGGCTTATTTTCCTAATCTCGGGACACCATAGAGACAACATGTTTGGGAGTCAATAGCAATGGAAGAGCTATACAAAGAGAAAGACCAGATAGATACTGTTATGTAGCTGATGATGCAATTAAGCCATTTGTGAATATTATGCTCAGCAGTCATTTGTGTTTACATTTTCTTGTCTGGAAAGATATCTGTTCTCTTGAATGGAGCCTATAATGTGCAATTAAACCCACTTTATCTAATAGGAGACATGCAATGCATGCATATGATTGATGCATGTGTGATAAATAATATCTGCACTGCATCAACACCATAGTCATTTCTGAAGATATATGCTGCACCTCACCACACCACAAAAGTGATACAGTGTAGTGTAATGGTTTGAGCATTGGACTAAGATCCTGTGAACAAGAATTCAAATCCCCATTCAGACATGAAAACCTGCCAGTTGGCCTAGGGCAAGTCGAGAAAATTCCCTGACAGTTTCATCTTAGACTCATCATAAATCAGAAATGACCTGAAGGAACACAACAATTGTGGGTCAGTTAAAATAGTCACACAAAACAACCAGGAACTGTTTTTGGACTCCCATGACTACCAAATAATTCCATATTGTGTAGTAATTTCTCCAAAACATTAGTGAAGGGACAAATTGTTGAGAACTAATTTAGAGACCACCCACACTGCCAAATAATAGTAGTTTGAAATCTATTTAACTGCCATTGCAATAATCTATGAAATCCTGGTATTTGTAGTTTGTTGTGGCACCAGAGATTTCTGACAGAGAAGGTTAAGTATTTCACCAAACCACAAATCCTGGGATTAACTGAGCAAGGCAGTTAATGTGGTGTCAAATTATTATAATTATATAGGCACATCCAAAGTAGAAGAAATCAAGATTTTCTGGGTAAAGTAGCTGTGTAGCTGTGATAATCAGAAACATACATCTACCCAGGATCATTATCTTCACATCATTACAGAGCATTACACTAATGTTGATCTGGAAAAAGAGTCTCCTCAGGTGCATCCATACTGTGGAATTAGCACAACACTTTAACTGATGTGGCTCAAGGCCATACCAATTAAAGTTAGTTTGGTGAGGCTCCTTTAGCAGAGGCTACACACCTTGTAAAGTGGCAAATCTTGCGTTCCATTGAATTGAGCCATGGCAGTTAAAGTAGTGTCAAACTGCAATAATCCACCCATTGAGTTCCCAAGTAGAAAACAGATGTTTTGCAAAATGTGTGTCTTTTAAGTTGTCCAAAATGTTTCAGAAATGCAAATGGTAACTGCAGAGCTCCTTTTCTGTTCTGCCTTTATCCAAACAGAAATTCTCTATCACAACAGCTTCTCTTTGAGGTAGAATGGAAGAACATATGTGGTTGACTTTTGGCAGCAATCCTTTTGGAAAAGCGGAGGTTGTGTATTTGCCTGGCATAGTGAGATAAGTATTTTAAAAAACACTCAGAAACTAATTGCTTACAGTTTTAAACTGGTGATTAGGGAGTGCAGCATTCCTCCGTTTTCATTTTGCGTTAGATGGGGATTTTGGGGGGTGGCATAATTAGTCTTCCATCTTTGCATAGAAGGGAAGGCTTGCAAAGAGCCCCATTGGGTTCAAATCTGGCTATTTTGCAAACCAGCATATGTTTCAAAGACTTGGATGTTTGGACAATAGAATTGAATACTTAGATGTTTGGACAAGCCTTTGAGAATGTCTAACCCCAATGGTCCACAATGAATGAGAGCACTGCATTTTCATCCCATTCCCTAGTTTATGAACTACAACTTGCACTATCTCATTCCCCTGATCCTGTTTATGGTTGGCTATATTTTACGACAGTTCTCACCATGTTGTCGAACAACCGCCAATCCCCCAGGCCTGTTGTCGGACAACCGGGCAAGCCCCGTGGACCGACCACGGGGCAGAGACCACGAGGGTTCAGTTAACCTGGCGAGCCCGGAGCGACTAGGTCCTCGTAGCCTACCCGCCTCCCGTAGATCCAATTATGCTCACCAATGCTGCAAGGTAGATGCCACGAAATTGTTTATTCTGCTCAGCTGAGAGGATGCGAACCGCAATACCCTGATTCCCGCAAAGAACGCATGCATATACATTCAAAACATTGGCTTTTAAAGGTTACAGAACTGTCAAAACAATTGAATTTCCCGCCCGCCTTCTTCTGGGCCGGCTCTGCTGGTGATTGGTTGGAACGTTTGAGGCCAGCTGATGGGCGGGAGGCCGGTCAGTTCCAGGGAGCCTATCAGCGCTCGCTCCCATTTGCCGGCTTCGGCCAATCAGAGGTCTGTGGCCATATATGGAGTTCCAGGAAGGAAGGCTTAGGCGGGGATTACTGACAGGTTGGCATATGAATGTAAACAAAGAGTCCGAGCCAGGTAACGACCTGGGGCAACACCTGGAAGTGATGAAATCATTGAGTTGATGTGTCCCATCCGTATGTGAATGGGGGAGAAGGGGAAGAAGGCCTGGTGATTTACTCAGACCCTTTTGGTGACAAAAGGACTTATTTTGGGGCACACCTGGTTTCCGAGGCCAGCTGTGACACCCGCTGTGAAGAGCAAACTTTTATTGTCCAGGTTCCAAAGATGAGTTTAGTTAGACTGGAAATCCGACCGTTAAACCTGCCTCAGGACTGATGAAACGTGGGGCTTAAGTCAAGAGCTTAGCTTATCCATAACAAGATTTCCATCAGAAAGCGCATGCAATATGAATAATGGTGATCCATAAAGGTTTTGGGAACAGGGCTCAGCCGCATTTCCTCTTGCCAAATGCAACAAAACACTTTCAAGGCAGTCTTTTCTCAACAAGGACAAAAGGGGGAAGGGAAGGGTTACAAGGGGTCAAGGGAGACATGGAGGCAATATTGTACAGATGCACAGATACAAAGATGAACCCTTATTTATGATTTCTGCTTTCCTGCTGTCAGCCCAACACAGATGTGGCCCCCTGCTTCATAGGCCAATTCCTTTCTCAAAACCTTTCTTTCTGAGCTCAGAGGTGTCCCAAGACAGAAGAGAAAAGGGGAAAGATAAAAATAAAGATAAAAGTGTAAAAATAAGAATAAGTTCCTTTCCTCCCTTGGGGGTCCCGAACCCGGGAACCCCGTCCCAAACGGCCTTGGCCCTGCCGCTTGAGCTATCGCATCTTTCTCTTGGACGCAGCTCTCCTCGCAGTCTTAAGGCGCCCGGGAAGCGGGAGGAGAAAAAATATATATAAAAACTCAGGAGAAATGGGGAGAAAGTCAGAAAGAGAAAGAACCTTTTTGGACAGACTCCAGCGGGGCTAAGGGAAAGGACGTGTGGGTTTCCACCCGGGAACAGGCGTGCGTGCTGAAGTTGGGACTTGTTCACTCGCGGAACGACCTGCGGCTTGAGAGCTGTTGGCCTCGACAACAACCATAGATAGTTGGGGGCTGTTTTAAGTTTAAATAATTGTTTTATATGCTTGGGGTTTTATTATTTATTGTATTATATGTTTATTTTTTGTGTTGTTCCAGGCACACTGTGCTGTATGTAAGCCATCCTGAGTCCCTTTGGGGAGATGGAAGTGGGGTACAAAAATAAAGCTATTATTATTTTCTGTGAAAATCCTCACCTGCTGTGTGGAACAGGACTCCAAAGCTTCCATGGAGAATATCTACCACCAACCAAAGATGGCAGAAAAGGAAGAGGAATAAAATAATCATAGATGGAAAACTGTCAATTTTTCTATCTTTCAGGCTCAGTTTTTTAAATCTCAAATTGTGTCTTGTTCATTTGTAAATTTTTGTTGTCAACCACTGACTGATGAGAGATCTCCAATTCAACCTATGCTTTACAGCTCTGCTCAGAAGCAACATGGCTTTCTTGACTGAATCTATCCATCTGCAGTGTGATCTTACTCTTTTTCTACTGTTTTCTACCATACCAAGTATTATCATCTTTTCTTGTGAATCATGTCTTTTCATGATATGTCCAAAGGATTTGTGCATTTAATTTCCAAGCTTTCTAGAACTCTTTGTCTCTCTCAAGACTTTTCCTATTCAACAACAAAAACAAGCTTCCATGCACTTTTTGCATTAAAATTGCATTTTCTGCAGAGGATTTTTTTTGGGGGGGTGGGGGAGGGAGGGAGTTTTCTCTGCAAAAAGCAACAAGAGTTTTCTCATGCACAGAAGACCCAAACTACAAAGATTCTCATTGTGTGAGAATTTTCATCAAGGTTTTGCTAAACTTAAGAAATTTCTTTTGTCAGTTTCGCCTAATGCCTTTTCCATCCCTACCATCGAGGGGCTAGTCTACAAAGCCCATTTTATCCTGTGCATGTTTTCAATGACTAATTGGGATATTTCTGTGTTGGATCTCATTATTACTGGTAAGAAATGTCCTCATCCCCACCACCACCCTTTAGTTTATAATTTGGTGACTAATATCTTCAAACTTTCCCCCTTTCAAAAATAAATTACCTGTAGACCCCATCAAAGGATTTGGCTTACATTCACAGAAGGTAGAAGCACTTTTTTCATTGTCCATACATTTTGCAACTTATGAGGAAGTCTTTCTTTATGGCAAAAACACTGTAGGTGGGCAAGATTACTAATTACCAGAACCACTGGCTTTGCCATAAGTGCTATTTCCAAAGATAACCACCACTCAGAATAAGTCACTTTTCAAAATTTGCTTCTGCTTGGGTGAGATTTTCAATTAAGTGATTAGTCACATTATTTATTTATTTATTTATTTACTTCATTTATATTCTACTCTTCTCACCCCAAAGGGGACTCAGAGCGGATTACAGTACACATACATTGCAGACAATCCCTGCAGTTTTTAACATATATACATATATTGACGAACAAAGATGTACAAAGAGGCAATTTTTCTGGTAAACTTGTGACAAACCTCTGGCCACCAGGGGGATCTCATGCACTCCTCCTCTCTCTCAGCGTTTTCCAGCTTCCCTTGTTGTTCTTCCGCATTCCTTTTTCAGCGATTCCTGGAGTTATTAATGGGCTCATAAATCAGTCAAAAGTTGCCTCCCCACTTAATGTGGTACCTTTATCTCCTACTTGACAAATGAACTGTCTTTCGGGCTGCAAAGGTCGACAGCAGGCTACACTTAAGGTCAGACACCCACTCTGACCCGGGCAGGCCTCGAACTCATGACCTACAGGTCAGAGAGATCTTACGCAGCTCATACTTAGCCAGCTGCGCCACTTCCTGGTGCTCTCACATCAAGGAACTAGGGATTTCAGTAGATGAGGAAAATGTCACAACTGTTTACAGCAACAATACAGCAACAATGCATTATATTTTTCAAACAGAAGTGGATGAACCTGTTTCTGTGCCAGTTATAGGCCTGTGCACAAGGAGGCATTCAAAGTCTGAGCAAAAATAGGCATCTTTGGATCAATATGGCTATTTCTTTGAGGCTGCCTCTTAAAATAAATAAACAAAAACATACACAGACTGCTGTTAAGCCCTGTTCATGGTGTGTATTCTGATTCCTTTAGAACTAAAAATGTATCACAACAGAATCCAACCCCATTCTTCCATGTAGGAAGACTCATACAAAGCACTCCTTGTTGAGTTTCTGTATTGATCGGAGTATTGTTTTTTGTCAATTAAGCTGGCTCTCTGTAGTTAAAAAATTCAAGAGTCATTTATTTTAAAAATAAATCTCTTTAAATGAAATATGTTCAGGCACAATTAAACAACAGTATAAGCAAACAAATAGTCCATAAGAAAACAATCATAAACCTTCCGTCTTCTTTTCGACGTCCTCCTCTGCAAAGTCGCTGGCTTCTTCAAAACAAAATTCCTCA